>CM042434.1:8644129-8666629 GCA_023631565.1 Gymnocephalus cernua | reverse complement strand
GTACCTCACCTCACTGTTCTCTCACATTTCTTTGCATGTGTGTTTGTATATCTGTGCATGTGTGTCTAGGTCCAGAAGGTCTTGGTTTTACTGTAGTAACCAGAGATGCTTCAGTCCACGGTCCTGGACCTATTCTAGTCAAAAACATTCTGGCACGTGGAGCCGCTGTCAAAGATGGACGACTGCAGTCTGGAGACCGCATACTTGAGGTACAGGGCAGCTGACTGTTATAAGACTCATGCAGTCATTTCACAGAAGGACACATGCTTGTATTATTATTCTAATCTGGCATTGTGCATTTAAAATATGTAATGGAAACAAGTAAAAAAATTACAGTTATGCTGATAAGGGTGGTGTTTTGTGTGTGTGTGTGTGTGTGTGTGTGTGTGTGTGTGTGTGTGTGTGTGTGTGTGTGTGTGTGTGTGTGTGTGTGTGTGTGTGTGTGTGTGTGTGTGTGTGTGTGTGTGTGTAGGTCAACGGTGTGGATATCACAGGTGTGGGCCAAGAAGAGTTGGTGTGTATGCTACGCAGCACGCGGCAAGGAGAGAGTGTGTGTCTTGTGGTCCTACGGCAGGAAGACCTGTGTCTGCCCCGAGAGATGGTAAGAACCTATCATAATACAGTTTTGTCAGCCAATGAAACAATATTCCCTGGTTGATTGGCAGGTCAGTGGCCAGTTATATAAATAATGGTTTCTTACTCATTTTTCTAACAAGGCAGCGAGAAAGACAGGCGGACAGACAACTACATCACCAGTTCTTGTTTTCAACTTTCAACTCCCACTAATTTTGTAATTTCTTTGGTCAAATCAACAGGCTTGCCCGGATGATGCACAGCTCAGCAGCCTATAGGAATGCTTCTTATAAACATAAACCTTCCATGTAATTGAAAGCTTTTCTGAATAATCTGAACAATGATACACTTGCCTGTCCAATCATGTTCTCTCTTACCAAGCAATCATGTTATACAGTGTTTTTTAGAACTCCATTCTGATTGAATCAAATGAGCTCATTGTAAAGCTTTATGCTGATATTGGTAATATTTTGTGCCAGTCTTTCCTTGGCACATTGTTTCAGCTGAATTTTAACACTGTTTTGATTAATAAACCCTTATTTTATTCATCTTTGTTCTAGTTTTCCAAGCTTTTTTCTTCAATCTGACTTTGCATGATCAACTACCATGCTTCTCTCTTCATACTATTTCCAACTACAGGTGCAAAAATGTTTTTTCTGTTTCTAATGTCTCTTAGCCTTCTGCTGTTTGCTCTTCAACACAAAACAGATTTTCCTGATTGAAATATTTTCTTTCCCTTCTGCTTTCACACAAGTCTGTAGCTCTATCTTTTTCTCTCAAAGGCAGTGGTTCCCAACGTAGGAACATTAATCAAATTATTGTTAATCTAACACAGATTTTTAATAACGTTTCACCAATAAAAAATTGGCGTCATTTACATTAACTACATTTAATGTTACGTTTTCAAATATTTCAAAGCTACTGTCATGACAGCTCATAGTTGCCGTTTGCTATAGTAACAGAACACGCTTTCCGGCTCGTGAGTTCAGTAGTCACCATCTATGTACATATATACATGTTATATTGGGGGTTGAGTGGCTTGGGGTGAAACTAAAACAAATCCTTTGAAGGGGTGCCATGGTCTAACGAGTTTGGGAACCACTGCTCTAGGGTCATTTTATATCATTACTATCATCACAGCTGTTTTGGTGGTAATTATCACTTTGCCCTATAACTTTGAGGCATAATTTTACTGCACACATGAACCTACGTGCCCACAAGTCTTACTTTCTTATAAGAAGCACCACCATTGTTCATTTGGCCCAATTTGCTTTCATCTTCACTCATGTCTTTGTTTAATTTTTTTTCCACCTTTTACTTTGCTTTTTGTGCCTCTTTCCGCTCTTACCGTCTGATGTTTCCTCAATGTCTGCCAGGAAGTTATATACACACAGACACACACACACACACACACACACACACACACACACACACACACACACACACACACACACACACACACACACACACACACACACACACACACACACACACACACGTGCATGCAACCCTGGGCCCCATAGGAAATTCTGTTTCTGCAGACAGGAAAAGTTAGCAATGTGTTGGAGTGTGTACATGTGTTAACATTTATGGTTAATTTGTGACTGTTTCTCCATGTACGCATGTCTGAACTCCATGGCAGTGTGTGCTGGCCAAGTGTTGCTAAAAACCTCCACTCGGCACACTGTTCACTGTCACTCAAAACCTCAGTGCTACAGCAGTGTTCCTAATACTTTTCTACCTTCATAATGTTACACAGCAAACTATGCTCTCAAGCTGCCATAGTAACTAATTCCCAGGGGGTGTTCATCGTGATTGTGTTTTTGCTTGCAGATGGATTGTTGCTGTCCACTGGGGGGGAAAAAATAAAACTTTTCTAAATGTACAACCATAGAAATAAATGGATTATAACTGATACATATTATAATATAATATTATGATATATTGAAACCCATTTTATTACTATGTGTACAACAGGCTTTTGACTGACTAATCAGGGGAAATCCTACACTAAGGTGCTGATGCGCATACATTTTTACTATTGTTACTAAATTATTTGCATATAGCCTATATGGCTTATACAGATCACACATAAGATTGTTTCCTCAACTGTTTACAATCAGCAATTGGATTTAACTGTTTAAATTCACATGTACTATCATAAAATGCTCTGGTTGAAGCAGTTGCTTTCAGACAAACAAACAGCAACAGAGTCTGCTTGGAAGCAAACTGAGGCCACATCCAGACGAAGACGTTAGGATGAAAACGCATCCGTCTCCCCTGGATTCGGTTCAAGAAAATTCATGTCCACATGAATCCATATGTAAATGACTCAACACGGTACTTCATATGCCAGGCCTGTAGGCGGCGCTGTTATTGCTACAGAAATTAACGGAACGAAGAAGAAGAGCAGCCTTCAGTGACTTCCTTTTCATATACTGTCTATGCCATAGACAGTATATAAAAGTTCATAACATGACTGTTAGCTAGTTCTCTTAGGATTAACACATCCATGGACTAGACTTTAATAACTTACACCACTGCTCGTTGTATAAAGGCCACCTAGAAAAAGAATGTAAACTTTGTTTACATTCTATCGGACATGATTGCAGCTAGCAGAGCTAGCGCGCTAGCGCGCTAACGCTAGCTAACATCAACATCG
Organism: Gymnocephalus cernua; assembly: GCA_023631565.1. Taxonomy (NCBI): domain Eukaryota; kingdom Metazoa; phylum Chordata; class Actinopteri; order Perciformes; family Percidae; genus Gymnocephalus; species Gymnocephalus cernua. The sequence continues at coordinate 8,663,394 of CM042434.1, read as the reverse complement.
GCAGTCACACAAACATCAATGATCCGATGTCTTTTTGATAATCTAGCTACACGTTTTTCTTGCGGTAGCCTTTCTACAATAAGCGGTGCTAAAAGTTACTATAATCCGTTCAAGGAGTTGATAAGCAGACAGATTAGCGGTTTAGAGGTTTACTAGCCCAAAGGAACCACACTTAACTAAACCGCAGTATTCATTTGACCCTGTTGATTGTTGGAGTTGAACAGTATTTTTGTGAGTTATATCTTTTGCCAACTTTACTACAACAGTTTAAATTTGAGCTGGTTTCCGTATAACTTGACCACATCAGTACAAGACCAAAATATCACTCACCCAGTCAGGAAACAGACCCCCCCTTTGGTCCAGTATCATTCATACGCACACTCACACAGTTGCACTTACTTGTTCACCACAGGAAAATAAATGTATTGTCCTTTGGCATTGAAATGTACACACCAAAATGTCTCCCATAGGTAAAGTATTGTGTCTGTCTATTCAGAGGGCTGCTAAAACCAACCAATGATTCAAGGACATGACTGGTGTGTATGGATGTGTGTCTGCAGTTGCGTTTAGTGTGCGTGTGTGTACTGAAATGTATTTCTTATTGTTAATGACATTTTCTTTTTTCTTTTGTCCTAGACTAGAATATAGTTGGCATATTGAGTTAGTCAAGATATTCAGGTACTGATAACACATATAAATGTAGAGGAATTCAAAGTCAAGAAAATATCTATTTGAGTGCAACTGAATAGCAAATGCAAAACTATGACAGGCTTATTGCAGTTCATCATCCTCATGACATTTCTTTGCTGAAATAAAACCTAATTACTAATGTCATGATGTCAGACTAAATTGGAGCTGATCTGTAATAGATTGACATATTGCATGTGATCGTGAATGTATTCATGTTTAGACAGAAGTTTAATTCTCCTAGTGCAGATATCCATAGGTCCTAGACAGTGTGTCAGAAAGGTCTTTCTTCACTGCATTGGGCACAGCAGCAATGCTGCTGGTAAGGAGGTGTTGGAGATAGCCCAATACACTCTTTAAATGTGAGAATTAGAGTTTGTGCTGCCGTTGCTGAATTTAAATGAATGAGAATGCAAATTATATTGGTGGAAAATAGGACAGATTGAAAGATGTATAAAGGAGATGTATCGGTCGAAAGGCAGACTGATGAGGCTTCAGCCCATCACCCTAAATGAATGAGTATGGAAAATGGATGGATTTACTCTTCATTGCAGTTTAGTGTGAGAACTGATAAATGACATGGGTAAGCTGCAGTTTCTCACAAGCACGCTTAGCTCAGCTTGAATACATAATTCTAGGTAGATGATGTGTGTTTACATGTGTGGATGGATGTTGAGAATGATAATATAAAGAGTCAGGAAGATGTGGGCCTGCAAACAGGAAACTGAACAATCATCTCTGGCTTTGGTGGTTTATGATAAAAGGAAACAGCAGAAGATTAAATATGGTACTTATTCATACCACTGGTCCATCCATCCATCGTCGTCCGCTTATCCGTGGTCGGGTCGCGGGGGGAGCAGCTCCAGCAGAGGACCCCAAACTTCCCTTTCCCGAGCCACATTAACCAGCTCTGACTGGGGGATCCCGAGGCGTTCCCAGGCCAGGTTGGAGATGTAATCCCTCCACCTAGTCCTGGGTCTTCCCCGAGGCCTCCTCCCAGCTGGACGTGCCTGGAACACCTCCCTAGGGAGGCGCCCAGGGGGCATCCTTACCAGATGCCCGAACCACCTCAACTGGCTCCTTTCGACGTGAAGGAGCAGCGGCTCTACTCCGAGCTCCTCACGGATGACTGAGCTTCTCACCCTATCTCTAAGGGAGACGCCAGCCACCCTTCTGAGGATACCCATTTCGGCCGCTTGTACCCTGGTCGTTCTTTCGGTCATGACCCAACCTTCATGACCATAGGTGAGGGTAGGAAGGAAAACTGACCGGTAGATCGAGAGCTTTGCCTTCTGGCTCAGCTCTCTTTTCGTCACAACGGTGCGATAAACTGAATGTAATACCGCCCCCGCTGCGCCGATTCTCTGACCAATCTCCCGCTCCATTGTCCCCTCACTCGCAAACAAGACCCCAAGGTACTTAAACTCCTTCACTTGGGATAAGGACTCATTCCCTACCTGGAGAAGGCACTCCATCGGTTTCCTGCTGAGAACCATGGCCTCAGATTTAGAGGTGCTGATCCTCATCCCAGCCGCTTCACACTCGGCTGCAAACCGATCCAGTGAGTGCTGAAGGTCACAGGCCGATGATGCCATCAGGACCACATCATCTGCAAAGAGCAGCGATGAGATCCCCAGCCCACCGAACTGCAACCCCTCCCTACCACGACTACGCCTCGATATCCTGTCCATAAATACTACGAACAGGATTGGTGACAAAGCGCAGCCCTGGCGGAGGCCAACCCTCACCTGGAACGTGTCCGACTTACTGCCGAGAACCCGGACACAGCTCTCGCTTTGGTCATACAGAGATTGGATGGCCCTGAGAAGGGACCCCCTCACCCCATACTCCCGCAGCACCTCCCACAAAGTCTCCCGGGGGACCCGGTCATATGCCTTTTCCAGATCCACAAAACACATGTAGACTGGATGGGCATACTCCCAGGCTCCCTCCAGGATCCTTGCTAGAGTAAAGAGCTGATCCGTTGTTCCACGACCAGGACGGAATCCGCATTGTTCCTCTTCAACCTGAGGTTCGACTATCGGCCGAACCCTCCTTTCCAGCACCTTGGAGTAGACTTTACCAGGGAGGCTGAGAAGTGTGATACCCCTGTAATTGGTACACACCCTCTGGTCCCCCTTTTTGAACAGGGGAACCACCACCCCGGTCTGCCACTCCTTTGGCACTGTCCCAGACTTCCACGCAATGTTGAGTAGGCGTGTCAACCAAGACAGCCCCTCCACACCCAGAGCTTTCAGCATTTATGGACGGATCTCATCAATCCCTGGGGCTTTGCCACTGTGGAGTTGTTTGACTACCTCAGTGACCTCCACCAGGGAAATTGACGACAATCCCCCGTCATCCTCCAGCTCTGCCTCTAACAAAGAGGGTGCATCAGCTGGATTTAGGAGTTCCTCAAAGTGCTCCTTCCACCGCCCTATTACCTCCTCAGTTGAGGTCAACAACGTCCCACCCTTACTGTACACAGCTTGGATGGTTCTCCGCTTCCCCCTTCTGAGGTGGCGGACGGTTTTCCAGAAGCGCCTTGGTGCCGACCGAAAGTCCTTCTCCATGTCTTCTCCGAACTTCTCCCACACCCGCTGCTTTGCCTCTTTCACGGCAGAGGCTGCAGTCCTTCGGGCCCTTCGGTACCTTGCAACTTGCAACTTCCTCCGGAGTCCTCTGGGATAACATATCCCGGAAAGACTCCTTCTTCAGTCGGACGGCTACCCTGACCACCGGTGTCCACCACGGTGTTCGAGGGTTACCGCCCCTTGAGGCACCTAAGACCCTAAGACCACAGCTCCCTGCCGCAGCTTCAGCAATGGAAACTTTGAACATTGTCCACTCAGGTTCAATGCCCCCAGCCTCCACAGGGATGCACGAAAAGCTCCGCCGGAGGTGTGAGTTGAAGGTCTGTTGGACAGGAGCTTCCTCCAGACGTTCCCAATTTACCCGCACCACCCGTTTGGGCTTACCAGGTCTGTCCTGACCCAACTCACCACCAGATGGTGATCAGTTGACAGCTCCGCCCCTCTCTTCACCCGAGTGTCCAAAACATATAGCCTCAGATCAGATGAAACGATTATAAAATCGATCATTGACCTTCGGCCTAGGGTGCTCTGGTACCAAGTACACTTATGAGCATCCCTATGTTCGAACATGGTGTTTGTTATAGACAATCCATGACTAGCACAGAAGTCCAATAACAGACTGGTTTGATCAGGGAGGCCGTTCCTCCCAATCACGCCTCTCCATGTGTCTCCGTCATTGCCCACATGTGCCCCAGCAGAACTATGGAGTCCCCCTCCGGAGCCCCATACAGGACTCCATTCAAGGTCTCCAAGAAGGCCGAATACTCTGAACTCTTGTTTGGTGCATATGCACAAACAACAGTCAGAGTTTTCCCCCCCAACAACCCGCAGGCGTAGGGAGGCGACCTTCTCGTCCACCGGGGTAAACTCCAACGTTGCGGCGCTCAGCCGGGGACTTGTGAGTATCCCCACACCCGCCTGGCGCCTCACACCCTGGGCAACTCCGGAGAAGAAAAGAGTCCAACCCCTCTCCAGGAGTACGGTTCCAGAACCGAGACTATGCGTAGAGGTAAGCCCCAACAGATCCAACTGGTAGCGCTCCACCTGAAGCACAAGTTCCGGCTCCTTCCCCCACAGCGAGGTGACATTCCACGTCCCCAGAGCCAGCCTCTGCTGCCCGGGTCTGGTCCGTCGAGGCCCCTGACCTTCACCGCCACCCTTGTGGCAGCGCACCCGACCCCAGCGGTTCCTCCCACAGGTGGTGGGCCCATGGGCTGGAGAGATAGGTGCCACGTAGCTTTTTCGGGCTGTGCCCGGCCGGGCTCCGTGGCAAACCCGGCCACCAGACGCTCGCTGACGAGCCCTCCCTCTGGGCCTGGCTCCAGACGGGGGCCCGGGCTTCCTCCGGGCACGGTCTCTCTATCCCTTCCTCGTTTTTTCATAGGGTTTTTTTGAACCATTCTTTGTCTGGCCCCTCACCTGAGACCACTTTGCCATGGGAGACCCTACCAGGAGCACAAAGCTCCAGACAACACAGCCCTCAGGTTCATAGGGACACCCAAACCTCTCCACCACGATAAGGTGATGGTTCCCGGAGAGGAATATACCACTGGTATATATTTTAAAATTTTTAGTTGGAAATGGATGTCTTGGTTGACTGTGGTGTGTGCGCGGGAATGAGAGAAATAAGTTGCCCATGTTGTCTAACATTTTAATCTTTTTCTATGATTTCAATCAACAGACTTTTTTCTGTGTCTGCCTCTCCCTTTCTCTCGCTGATTGTGTCACTCTTGCCCTTACCCTCTCTTCCTGACAGTCCGCCCCAATAGAATGCCCCACTGTGTAATTAACGGCAGATTGGTGTTTTTACAGCAGTCACAATAGTTTTTGACTTTTACACCATGTTTGTATTTTCACACCTCATAAATAAGCATAAGCCCGGTAGTATGATCATACCTCACTAACTGCCATGGTGTCCAGGTTTCTGTTGCACATACTGTAAATAGCATTCTCACAAACATCCTCACAGTTGTAGACCTCCACAGCCACTGCAGAGGACGGGCATGTTCAGACAGGTCTGGATTTTAAAATCAAAAATCCTTATGTACTCACTTTAAAACATGGATATTTGACATTTCATTTTCTAGAGAATTCACATTGAAGTGTCAAAGTTTTGATGGTTCTTGCCTCATAGTCATGCCATTTGTTTATATAGTTATTTTACTACCAGATGCAGTCGGTTTTTTAGACAATCTTTGCTAAGGACAGCATTGCACATCTCCATTTCCTATCATTTGGTAAAAAGCTGAAGGAGGTTAAAGTACAGAGGAACAACTTTTTTACCACCGCCAAGGGCAGAGTTTTTTTCTGTTGATATTGTAATAATGCAGATGTGAATGGCTGTAAGCAGTCATCATTCCTCCGATTTTTTTAATAGTTTTACATTGTTCTTTTATACAAAACATTATGCACAGCTCCAACATTTGTACCATGTTCCAGCATACTTTAAACCGTAATATGGGAACAGTTTCTGAGAGTTTTTTTTTTGACTGATTTGATGTGTATGATTTTATGCCAGCATGTTGGTGTTAACGTAGAGGAAATAGAACGATGATGATGAAATGATGGAAGGATCTTGTTTATCTTCCTCCTCAACCCCCTCTCTTCCGTTGTCTCATTTTAGCCCACCATCTGGTGTTGTCTGCTAATGTCTGTGCTCGTTGTAGAACAAAGACATTACACCACCTCTACACACACACACACACACACACACACACACACACACACACACACACACACACACACACACACACACACACACACACACACACAAAGTCACAAAGCCTTTCTGTGACATAAAATCATATACATACAAATTGCACAATATAAAAAGTGTATATCCACCTGCTGTGTTGGCTCTCTGTAAAGGCATTTTGTGGACACATACACACAATCACTCACACATGCAACATAAAAAGACAGTTTTTCAGCCATTCTCTTCACACACCAACAAGCATACGCCTGCTGAGTTGGCAAGTGCATTGGAACTAATGCTTAAAACAAAGATGCTCTTTTCTGCTTCCAGACAATTTACACCTCTATTTCTCCCCTCTCCCTCCCATTCTCTTGTTCTTCCATGTGGCCTTATTTTATACTTTGCTTTCCTTTGGAACTGTGTTCTGGTGAATATCACCAAATGCAATGACATAAGTAAGTTAATGAAGAAAGATCAATATGTAAATATGCATCAGATGTACAGTTGTTACCTTTTTTTCTTAGAGAAGCAAAAACATGTTTCATTTAAAGATCCCCTCCAAAAATATCACGAGTCTGATATGGTTTTGCTTACAATTTTTAGAGGCACACTCACTCGTTCTCCTTCACTGACAAATCCAGAATCTATAAATATGGAAATATTTTTTGTTTCAAAAGTGTTAACTGCTGGACACATGATGTCTCCTACTTTACTGGCAAGTTCATTCTCAGTGCACGTGCACAGGAGGCTTGCTACTACTCAGTTGCATGGTTGGCTGATGTCACAAAATTCTGCTTGTGCGTTAGAGTCCGGATCGGGCCAAATTTTTCTGTCCGAGCCCGGCCCGCATCCGACAGAACCGTGACCAAACCCGGCCCGAGCCCGACAGGAATTAAGATATTTATGTCCAACTCGAGCCCGACACAGTTAAAATCTCATTTTTTTCTCATACTAATGACACATGTAGGTTTGTTTGTGTGGAAAGCTTTTATTAAGCAACTGTAGGGAGGCATTCAGAAATGTCAACAGATGAGCGCATCAGCGCGCATGGGGTAACAAACGCACGTTAATAAGCTGTTAAAATGTTCAATGTGTTAACCTTTTCTGATTGTTTCGTTTCCAATCGTGATCAGAAAACCAGGGGAGACTCGTTACCAGGGCCGACGTTATAGAATGAATAACTCTGCTCCGGTCGCATCTACACATCTGCTTCCTCTTTCTCTATCTGTCTTCTGACCAGCTTCCACACACACACACACACACACACACACACACACACACACACACACACACACACACACACACACACACACACACACACACACACACACACACACACACACAAGCTCTCTTAAAGGAGCCACAGCACCATCTTACAACAAATGCCTTATCGCGCTGATGTGAACGAGCCCGTCCAAACCCGACCATCATTTCTAAATATCTATCCAAACCCGGCTCGGCCCGTCAGGACCCGTCGTGGATTAGGAAAATACAGGAATAAACTAGATGGAAACAGAAATGAGGCATAGTAGGATTTATGTCATTACATTCATCACCATCTACCTCACCTTAAACACTAAAGCATAAATAATAAAACAGAATTGATGAGCATATGAATACAACCTGTTCACAAACACACACTGGCTACTAATACAGAGGATTGAATGAAAGGTTTATGTGTGATTCCTTCAAGCTATTTGTGTAGTTCTGCTTTTGGCATCCCGTATGTGATGAGCTGCAAGACTGTCTTCTGTCTATCTGTCCATTTTCTTTATCGTTTTTATTTTCTTCCACAACAGGAAACATTCGCCTTAGTGCCAGATGCTCCTCACACACACACTGGCATATTAAATCAGTAAACAGTTGGCAGCTGGTGACAGAGCACATTCAAAACAAAACAACTTTATTGAATAGTTTCTTCATTTTGATTATCCCTCATCCATCACCGCTGCAGCCTGTGTGTGTGTGTGTGTGTGTGTGTGTGTTACATCTCACTGACATCGTCACCAATGTGACCTCACAGAATCACTACAGTAGATCCCCCATCTGTTACCCCCTCAGAGACCTGTGTATACACACACACACACACACACACACACACACACACACACACACACACACACACACACACACACACACACACACACACACACACAATCCATGGCAGCTTGGTATCTCTGCAGGAGCTGCCATCATCCCAGTGGAGAGCAGTCGAGAAGGGTATCATGTCTCTCTCTCTCTCTCTCTCTCTCTCTCTCTTTTTCTGGCTCTGTCTTATCTCACATCTCCGCTGTTTATTGAAGGTTTATCAGCTCTTTTGTCAGCCTATCATCTAAAGTCACTTCTGTCTGTTAAAGCCCTCAGCACAGTTGTGTCACATGTCAGTTGTGGGTTCAAGCCAACGGGGATCAGCATTGGTATTGTCATAGCAAGACGTTACTCCTACTCGCTAACAAAACTAGAGTAACAACAACATTTAAAGAAGATCAATATAAATCTCCTAAAATCAGTTTAAAATTAGAGTTTGACCTTTTGGGAAATATGCTTTTTTGCTTTCATACCCTGAGTTTGATGAGAAGATTGATACCACTCTCATGACTGTAAGCTAAATACGAAGCTGCTGCCATCAGCTGGCTAATGTAGCTTAGCACAAAGAATGGAAACAGGGAAAAGGCTAGCCTGGTTCTGTTTAAATGTAACAAAGTCTGTATACATTAACACATATCTCTTTTTGTTGAATTCAAAGACTCCCTTTAATGTTTCAACATCTAGAAGACAACAGCTGTGATTCACAAACTGTTGCAGAGACGATTCGCTGTTCATGTGTGGAGCTTCTGCACATGAACAGAAGGCTGACCAGCGCGCACCATGACCCCTTATTACAACGTGACCGCCCATTACCACTTGTAGCTTTGGAAAACGAACCCTTCATCTGCAACATCTGCTGTGGGTTTCACAGGACTTGCAGGCTGGCTTGCCCTGTATGCATAGACCTCTAAAGGCGCTGACACACCAACCCGCCGTCGGACAGTCTGGCGAGGTCGGTGACTTATGTCTTTTTGGTGTTTTCCGTGCCGTCATCAGTCAGAGTAGCCGTCGGCTTTAATTTGGGCCAATTTGACTTGATGAATCGGCCCGTGGGCAGTCGGACTCAATGGCCAATCTGATTGGTGGAGTGCTAGCCCTTGACTAGCGAATCAGTGCACTTATGTTACAACACTTACCGGAAATGACGAGCAAGATGAACTTGACGAACGCCTCTCAAAATCAGCCGAAAATCTTTCAAACTGACCTTTGTTGATAAAAAAACAGACAGAGCAGCAACTGAATGGCCTATTTCTCACTTAAAATGTTTTCAGAAACACGTTTTGTGAACTATCATTGTAAAATACTACATCGTATTCCGAAGGAGCCGCCATTATGGTCGGCTTTGAAATTCGGGAGAAGCCATACCCACGTGACGCGTTTGTCATTTCCGGTTTTCATTTCTTTGGGCGATAATACAGATTAGTGCTGTGTTCTGAGCCACTTTTTGGACTGACAGGAGCCAAATGATCAGTCCGGCTGCCTTTTCTGCCGACGGTCGGCCGTCTGGTTGGTGTGTCAGAGCCTCTATATGCAGCTCCAGGGGAGCACATTAGTGCTGTACTCTTAACTACAAACATCTGTAGACAAGTCACATTATACAGTATATCCCTCTGAACACATCCCTCACAGGCTCCCAATATAGAAAATCAACCCAATTTCTTTAAAAAAAAAAAGAAAGAAGCTCTTTCCTTCTCCTAGATACAGACACTGGTCACCCATATGTTAGCCCAAACAACCACTGTGTTTGGCATCTTTCTATCTCTTTTTGTGTCTCATCCTTATTTTTTCTCTGTAGGGCTGTAAGATTGTGGTCTGTCAGTCTGCAGCTACAGCCTTTACACTGACCGTTAGCGGACAGTGGGTGAGCCTGTGTGTAGGGGATTGGACAACTGGGGGCCACCGTTAGTGGTCAGTGATTGGACAGTTATTTTCATAAGTCAAAAGCATAGCCCATAATGTCAGGTTTTGTCCCTGGGAGTACTTACCCCAGCCATCTGTGTGTCCGCACTTGTGTGCATTAACACACCTACTGCCGCATTTAAGCACAGCAGCTACTGTTGTTTGGCCTTGTAAAATGGATCCTTGGGCAGTAATTTCCACAGCATGGGGCTTTACACACACACACACACACACACACACACACACACACACACACACACACACACACACACACACACACACACACACACACACACACACACAGTTCATGGCCAGGTAGAAGGGCATCTGAGAGTAGCTCTCATTAAAAGGCCATGTAGCTGGAAGCAGGTGTCCTTACACACAAATAAAGTTTTTAGCAGAGTGATATTAGAGTGCCCTTAACATTACTCACAGTGAAATTATGAGCAGCATTCTTCTCATCTCCCTCATTTTTTACCCTTACTATCTTTCTCCATTTCTCTCTTTGCCTTGCAGTTCTTCTGGCCTTTAGGGGTGAGTTACGGACACTTTAGTTGACTGCTCTTGCTTATTTTAACATAATGTGTCTCTCCATCTTTCTCCCAAACACATTTCTCTGGCTCAGTTTAATAAAACAATATGCATACTCATTCACACACACCGACAGACACTGGGCTGTCTTTTTTAATAGCGTGTCCTCCTGTTGATCCATCATTGTGGCAACCCATTTAAATGTTAAACGACCAGCATGAGGAGGTTCATCTATGCAAACAGCTTTTTTCCCCCTGTAACCGGATGGATTAGATGGAGTTCATGGAGCAACAAACACCTTTTTCACAGCAGCAAAGAGAAAACACAGCATTGTTTATTATTTTAGTATCGCATACAGATGTAACCACCTATCATGGCAATGAGACTGAGATAATAGAAATGTTCCATGAAATTGCGGTGTGCACTTACAATTTGTTTGTGCCCTTGTCCACTCATTTTTAAAAGCAATTTCAGTTAATGATAAAAAGAGGCCTTGTTTAATTTAGTTCAGCCACTGAATACAAGCACTTTCTTTCTCTATTCACTTGGTTGTAAAAACCCACAAAACAGCCAGGTTTGACACAGAATGAATTTTTCTCTTTTTTCTCACAGTTTGTCTGGTAAATTATCAGAGGAAGCCCAGAGGCTTTGCTTATTCATTGTTTTATAGGCAAATTGAATTCATCACCCAGATAAACAACTTTACATACATTTGCATATTTTTGTCAGATTCCATAAAACATCTCACAGCCCTGTGGGTGGTCCTGACCCCCAAGCTGAGAACTGCTGCTTCAAACTTTTCTGCAGTGTAACAACACCCGTCCTCTTCTCTTAAATTCATTCTGGCATTGGTTCTGTCCCGTGCTGAGCGGAAGAAAAAAAAAATCATAAATTAACATGGCAAGAAATCAGATAAATAAAGAATGTGGCGGTGGCAGAAAAAAAAACTGTGAAGTTGCTAAATCATGAACATGAACAACAGAATCTCAAAGACTAACAATATCTCAATGTAATTATGTGCTAAAGTAGCTAACATTTCTCTTCTGGGTGTTTTCAAGTTCTTCCTAAGGTCGTGGAGCTTCCTATCAGGTCTGGACAGTCAGTCTGATGGGGGGAGTTTTTCCGGCAGGGAAAACAGTTTTCTGCAGAGTAGAGGACTTTGTGTCGGCTTAACGCCGTTAAACCTACAATCCCCACAGACAAACACAGTCTAAACCTGACACTGCTGACCCACGCAAACGCACACATACACACACTTGCACACACAGAGCCAGACTGAATGTGTATACATAGACAGGCACATGCAGACTAAAGCTTGGCACCTGCACACAGACATGGACTTTCTACCATAAGTACATGCAATTATTTCTGGTAATCACACACACTCATACACACAGTAATGTACATATAGACATTCATAGACAGAAAATTTGATTGCGAGGACAAACACAAACTGTGTAATGTAAGTATGGAAATTTTGACGTGGAAACTTAAACACAGCACATCCAGTATATTCACAGACCCAATCGCACAAGCTGCAAACACACAGCTGATCCTTAAGCTGTGTAGAGTCAGTGTACATACTCTTTTCTTCCATCTGTCTAAAAACACTTTTTAAGCCTCACATATGCCATGAATAGTCATAAGGAAACACCTCTGGGTGCGATGCAGCCCAGTCTAATAATGATCAGAATGGACAAATAGTATTCCACACTCTCCTGTAGTATATATCTAAAAGTTTGAAAGACGTTCAATTTTCATAAATTGTCTCGATTTTGGCAAATCTTTTAATTGTATTGTTCTGTCGGTAAATGGTTGTACTATAATAAATCCTTGTTAACAACATTGGTGTCTTCATAGATCATAACATTCTGCATGCAAAGTCATCTGCTTTCTGTTCAAGTTTGGTTTCTTGATCTAATAGTAAGACTAGATCATATGTTAGAAAAATAAACTGAACTACGAAAAGCACATTGTATTTGGAATAGTGTTTTTTGATGAATGCCGTTTACTTGACATAACATTTCAAAAAAAGTATACAGTGTGTAGTGCAACAGTGCTACCTCTCCCACTGAGCCATAACAGGCTTCAAACACACACTTTCCTCTGGCGGGATTGACTTGCTTTCTTTGTTTAAGATATTTTCTCCTTTCTCAGACTCAGTCATTACTGCCATACCTCCTTGTTGATAACATGGCGTTTCACCATCTTTCTGGGTTTAAAATAATAATTTCTATCTACACAGCCATCTTTTGTTCATGTTTCTCTTTTTGTTGTACAATCTTTCTTTCCATATTCCCTCTGCTCTCACTACTTTTGTGTCCCTCTGGCTCTCTGTTTGCCATATTCTCCAATTACCTCTTGAAAATGCACAGGCCATTTTATTGATATTGCTTAGCTGAAAGAAGAAAAACAGATTAGTATATAGAAGAGTCCAATTTGCTTTTTGCTTTTTCCATTTTTTTAAAAAATAAACTCCTGCTGCATTTTCACTCATAGAGAAATTTAGCTGAAACGCTCCTTGCGATGGTTTCTCTCAAATGGAAAAGCTTTTAGTTCAGCTTTTGGAGACTATTCAAGCCCAATGAACTGACCTCAGTCTCCTCACCTTGTTGCCACCGTTCTCTTCTCCTCATCGATGTCTCTCTCCTTCTACCTCCATTACTCTCTCCCTCACTCCCAGAAGGACGAGATATCCCGTGTGACAGGCTTTGTTCCGGAGAACGGGAAGGAGCAGCTCATGTTTGAGGTGCCCCTTAATGACACCGGCTCGGCAGGCCTGGGCATCAGCCTCAAAGGAAACAAGTCCAGGGAGACGGGAGAGGACCTGGGCATCTTCATTAAATCCATTATACATGGAGGGGCAGCATACAAGGTGACATGATATTCTAATACATACCCAAATTAACAATAAATAAAGTAGGACTGCCCTCTAAGATTTCTTTAGTCGATTAGTCATGTTTTATCCTTTTTTCATGCTAAAGTACTTATTTCCGAGGAACTTATGAACCCATCTCTGCTGAACACAAGACTTTAGGTGGTGCTTTTGCATGATTCTTTGTGGAGAAAAGTTTTAAAGATCTGTCAATTAAATCAACTAATCATTTAGTCAACACAATCCTTTGGGTGTTAGTGTACTAAAAATTTCTTTAATCAAGGGGAGCCCTAAAATAAAGACAAACGGGGTCTTGGAAAATACTAATTGGTAAATTTAGAAAGAAAATATGCTTCACCTGAAGTAAGCGCTCTGACTTCCATGTGGTAACGATGCAATATTCTCTCCAGAGGGAGTCAAAGACAGCTCACCTCCTTAAGTGAACAGAAAGTGCCGCAGTATGGAAAACGTTTGGGTGGTGATGGCGCAGTGGATATGACACATGCTTTTGGTGTGGGAGATCCAGGTTCGATTCCCGCTGCGATGCATCAACCAATGTGACCCTGAGCAAGACACTTAACCCATAGTTGCTCCAGAGGTGTGTGCCCTCTGATATATAGGAATTGTAAGTTGCTTTGGATAAAAGCGTCAGCTAAATGACATGTAAAGATGTAAAAAAACAACTACCATCAGAACAGAACCTATTATTTACGAGACAGTCTTCTGGGGACACCTCAGCTGTCTCTGCTGCTGCCATGTGCTCCTGTTAACCCTTGACTTCTTACTCAACAGGACACACTTGACATGTCATAGACAGCAGAGACACAGGCAGGCAGACATACCGTGCATACATACACCTGTGCAGTGTTGAGTATCTGTGCACAGACAGACGTGGATAGATGGGAACAGGTCTGCTGTAGAGGCGTAAATGACACACCAGGGTAGTCAGACAGATGGAGCTGATGGTAGTCTCTGTTTGTTTGTGTGTGCGTGTATGTGTGTGTGCAATTTAGTGTGTGTCATTTTGTGTGTTGTGCTGGTTTGACTTCAGCGAGATGCTCAGTGAAAGATACAGATGTGTGTGTGTGTGTGTGTGTGTGTGTGTGTGTGTGTGTGTGTGTGTCCGTCCGTTGTGTGCATGTATATACAGTAGCTCTCTATCAATAGCTCAGGGATTATTCATAGACATTTATGTTTAGACCTGTAAAACATGCATAGGTCTGCGACATAGTACACTAAAAACACACACACACACACACACACACACACACACACACACACACACACACACACACACACACACACACACACACACACACGTTTTAATCCATCTGATGTGTGTCTTTCACAGGATGGGCGTCTGTGTGTCAATGACCAGATGGTAGCAGTAAACGGAGAGTCGCTGCTGGGACGCTCCAATCACGTGGCCATGGAGACGCTTCGCCGCTCTATGTCACAGGAGGGAAACGTAAGGGGGACAATCCAACTAGTGGTGCTGAGGGCTCAAAAGGTACACAATCAACCACACACATTTACACACTAGGGGCCCTATTTTAACGCAGGTGCGTTTAGGGCGTGTCCAAATTCACTTTTGCTAGTTTGGCGGTGGAAAAAAGGGTCCGTGCGCCAGGCGCATGGTTCAAAAGGGTTGTACTTTATGTCTTCATTAATTCATAGGTGTGTTTTGGGCGTAACATGCAATAAACCAATCAGTGTCATCTCTAATTCCCTTTAAAAGCCAGGGGCGTTTCTTTGTACCTTGGCGCATTGCTATTATGATGGCAGATTTGCCCCGCAGTATTTTTATTTGTAATCTTGTGCATGTTTGTGTGCTGCTGTGCTTCCCTGTGTGTGTGTGTGTGTGTGTAACAAGTATGGCTGGGCAATATAATTCGATATTATATTGATATCAATATATGAGGCTAGATATTGTCTTAAATTTTGGATATCGTAATATCCTGATATGGCACAAGTGTTATCTTTTCCTGGTTTTAAAGGCTGCATTACAGTAGAGTGATGTAATTTTCCGAACACACAAGACTGTTCTAGCTGTTCTATTATTTGCCTTTACCCACATAGTTATTATATCAACATAACTGATGATTATTTATCAAAAATCTCATTGTGTGCATATTTTGTGAAAACATCAATTGTCAAACCTACAATATCGCCACAATATCGATATCAAGGTATTTGGTCAAAAATATCAGGATATTTGATTTTCTCTGTCGACCAGCTCTAGTAACAAACATAGTGTGCATGCGCTTTGCATAAGTCTAGGCACATTTTACTAATGCTCTGTTAAAATAACAATGAAATGCTGTGCTATTGACTTTAGACCAGGTTTTCAATGGCCCAATCACTTCCCGCTGCCTCAAGATAGTAATACGCCAAGAATTCACCTGAACACACCTCCGTGCAAGACCAGCACGCCCATGGGCGCAAAGATGGGCGCAGGTGTGTCTGCTTTTTAAACGACGCGGGCGCTGGACAGGAAATTGACAACTGCGTCGGGCTTTGCGCTGCGCTGTGCCGGATGCAAGATAGGGCCCCATGAGTAACTATTCACTTGACTCTGTGGTGGAAAAAGAGCAACAAACAAAGCACACACACTGGTCATCAGTTGAATATAAGAACACTCCCCACAACAGACCACTTTCCAAAACTCACTCAGTCCATTTTAGACGAATCTGACAAAATTGAGCATTTTGTTTATTTTTAATTTGTGCACTGAGTAAAATTTTGAAAACATTTATCTGTTGATGTTTGCTATAATCACAAGTGGCTGTACTTGGACGCACTCGTTTGAGAATGTGCGTAAATTGTATGGACACAAAGCCTAATGATAATCAACGTAAAGATCATACTAAAATGTGTGTCTGGAACAGTTTTTATGGATACATAAAGGTGAAACACACACTGCATGAAGTGTATGAATAATAGACGTAAATGTCTCTTTTTATTGTCAGAGAAACCCAGAATTCAGGTTAGGACACCTGCTGTGACAATGAGAGCACATGCATGCCTCTGTCACTTGACTGAGAAGAAAACAAACATGTATGCTTCTTTTATATGCACTCTGTATCTCCTATCCCCTCATTTGGCTCTAACTGACTAAAGCATTTTTATTTTCCTTGCAGTCTACTGCCTCTGACTTTTTAGCCCTTCCATCCATTCTTCACATACTTGACACTAGTCTCCCTGCTCTTACCAGCAGCAGCAGCAAAAGAGCACTTACACTTCAACTATTCAGATTTTGTGCTTGTGTGTGTCTGTGTGCCTCTTTTCTGTGTGTGGCGGAGTGTTCTTCACTCAGCTGTATCTCTTTTCTTTCTCAGTAAAAAAAAAAAAAAAGATGATGATTCCTTTCACCTCGGCTGCTTTTCAGCTGATGCCTTTTACACGGCTCTGTACAATGTTTGCACAAACCCTTGCTCACCCAAAGCAGGATTGTTGGCTCAAGTGTGAATGGCCCTTTACATGACCTGCTGGTAGTGTGTGTGTGTGGGGGCGGGGGGGGGGGGGGGGAAGCGGTATTGCAGTATTCACCCTGCATGATATGCTCACACAAGCACAACAAATACTCAGATAAATGGATGAACATAAAGACAAACACACATAACAAATACCCCAGTGTTTTTCCATTAAGTAAACGGCTATACAATTTTTTAAAAACTGAACATATTAATAGAAGCATGGAAGTAGGATTTATTGCGAGGCTGTTGGATTAAACTGCATTAGTTTCAGGTAAGTGTGTCTAATAATACTGAGCGTATGTGTGCATGTAGTGGTGCGCTTGGGCCTGCAGGGCTCAGGGCATCCCCGGTCAATAGCTTGATGGTGGAAGCTGTTAGCAACATCAAAGGGTTGCATCCCTCTTTTTCTTAAGAGTGGAAAAAAAGGATAAAAAGAGGAAGACAAAGGCAGATAGATAAGAGACTGTACCTTAAAAGCCTTTTTAGGCTTCAGTATTGATGCTTATAACATTCCGTTGATTGATTTCATTTACACAACTCTCCTTCATTTCCCCTCTGATCTTTTTTTTTCTTCTTTTTTTTTCTTCACTGAGTTTTTCGTACTGTATTAATCTACAGCCAGCCCTCTGTAATCTCTCACTTCATGCAGCTGTTCTTTTCTTTCAGTAACTATCCAAACAACCCCATCTCCAAGCTAAATAATATGTGGCTTTCACTATATTTGAATGTCTAGCTTTGATACAAAATAGAGTAAAGTCTTGCTCATGAAAAATATCTCCGATAATGTAAAACAGACAGAAGTGCTTTTTCTGTCTGATTTACATTATCGGAGATATTTTTCCAGGGATTAATATCACATTATAGGCTATTTACTATTTTATTTATCTTAATTATTTTTCAGTTTATTCATTTAATTGTTTAGATTTATCACTTACTTGGATTTATTTGTTTCTATGGCCATATAATACAAGTTAACATATTTACACAGAAAAAATGATTACAAATGTAATGTATATAAGGCATCCAGCTGACCCCGTCCCCAGTTAGACTCCTGAGTTCAGGGAAAAACAACCAAACAAACAACTAAACAGAGAAAAACAGATTCATTGTAATGTATTGCAGAAATGTTCTAAACATGTTTGACTCTATCTGAAAACAAACATTTTCTACCTTAATAACCTCTCTCTGCAGTCTGAAGAAGCATTTGTTTGTCGGGATTAATCTGATTGCACTATGACACCGGCTAATGGGATGTGTTCTGGGAGACAGCCAAGCAGGGGAGTGGGCACACAGGACCTCTGACACACTGAAGAGTGATGTGTCCTGGGTTGGAATTGGGGAGAAGCTGGGTGAGGGGCAAGAACTGGTGCTCAGTGGGGGGAGGGTATGGTTGTTGTTTGAGTGGAGGGCTGGCTCTATACAGACAGGCAGATACACAGAGAAACACTGAACCACACAGCCAGAGTGGCATACATATGTATACATGTTAATGAATACGTACAGTTTTCTACACACACACACACACACACACACACACACACACACACACACACACACACACACACACACACACACACACACACACGCACACAAGACAAAAGACAAATAAATGCAAATTAAATTCCTAAAGAACTAATACACGCACAAAGAGACACATCAACACATTATTACAGGGCCCTCGGAGGGTTAAGTGTCAGTATGACTGTCTTTGTCTTTGCCACACACACAGAAAGCAGTGTTAAAGACAGTTACAACCCTGTGGGCCATGGGAAACGTGGTCCCCTCTCAGCCTTGATCCTCCACTGCCCCATCCAGACGAAGACGTTAGGATAAAAACGCATCCGTCTTCCCTGGATTCGGTTCAAGAAAATTCACGTACACATGAATCCATATGTAAATGACTCAACACGGTCCTTCATATGCCAGGCCTGTAGGCGGCGCTGTTATTGCTACAGAAAGTAACGGAACGAAGAAGAAGAGCAGCCTTCAGTCACTTCCTTTCATAACATACCATTGTTCTCTACAGCCATGGACTAGACTTTAATAACTTTCACCACTGCTCATTATATAAAGGCCACCGCTAGAAAACGTTACATTGTATAATGTGCTGCTGGACTGCTTTCTATTTTGCAATTCTGTCTGCTATCGGACATGATTGCAGCGCGCTAGCTAGCGCGCTAACGTTAGCTCTGCTAGCTAACATCGGCAGTCAAACAAACATGAATGATCCGATGTCTTTTTGATAATCTAGCTACACATTTTTCTTGCGGTAGCCTTTCTACAATAAGCCGTGCTAAAAGTTACTATAATCCGTTCAAGGAGTTGATGAGCAGACAGATTAGCTAGCTAGTTGATAAGTTCTCTACTTCCACTTTATAAACAGCATTGCGTCCCTGTTAGAGCAGTCAGCTGGGTTGAAG
>CM042434.1:8631629-8639129 GCA_023631565.1 Gymnocephalus cernua | reverse complement strand
CACCGAACCAAACTATGGCAGCATAATGCCGCTGTTTAAAAAATGACGATACCATATACCTGTGCCTTCATATTGATACAGATACCAATAGAGTGCTTCATTTGAAATAATCCTTCTGCATTTTATGCATTTATTTTTATCAGATGCCTCTGGAATCGTCACAAATTTTGGTGGCATTTCAGCACGTTGAACCGCCAACTCCATCAAATACACCACACTCTACTTCACCACACCAAAAATTAATAACGGCACAACATTCCTGCATTGAACAGGCTGTGTGAAAGGGGCTACAGAGTGACCATTTTTCACCTGTTGGGGAAAAAAGAGTCAGGATATTCTCAGATACATTCCAAGCACTCCTACAGCACAGTCCACTTTATCTCTCATCATCCATATTCTCAGTATGTTTGTCCCAATCTTTATGCATGGCCCTGTAAAAGCTTGCGAGCAGACACTTGTGTTGGTGTTTGTGTGTAAGAGAGCTGGCCAACTGTTTTTAGATTGGTCAGAATGTCTCTATCCTACCTCATTCATTGGCTAGCGTACTGAATACCCCCTGTCTTTCTGAATTGCAGTTTACTGACACTGTATCCAGGTTACATCACGAAGTTCCTTTTTCTATAAAAGAAACACTAGAAAGACAGAAAATGATTACCAACTGCTGCCATTTTTGCTCACTTCTCTTTATCTTTGCTAAATGTGATCCAGCAAACTGATGTAGAACATCTTCTCATACTCAGTGCTTTGTTGTGTCTGTATAAAGCACAGGGTCTGGCTAGCCAATGAGTGAGAGAGGAGATGTTCTTCTGACCTGGAAAAACAAAAGATCCCAACTGGAAACGCTCATCAGTGTCACGCTAGATTGAGAAGGAAGGGTATTATACTGTATTGTATTGTAGTAATGGGTGTTCACAACCTGCTTAGCATGTGAATGGACAGTGGGGAGATGGGTTTTGCTGTAGGAGAAGTCTTGGTATTTATTGTAACCCAAATTAATTTGAGAATATCACAGCTGCTGTGCTCTAGAAAATGCGTCCATGGTCATTTGAAATCTTTGCATGTCTGATCATATCGCCACTTCGCACATCCTCAATGCAGACTTGTGTTGTTGTTTTTTGCTTTTCAGTAACCAATGGGAGTTATTCTTACATGGACGAGGAAGAGGAGGGGGAGCTGTATGGACATGAAACAGAGTTCAGCAGCACTAACCAACACTCCCATCTACAAGAAAGGTGTGTTAGTGTATGTTTTTGTCTTACAAAGTTGCCATACAGAATGCTTTGTATATGAATGATACTCATATTAGGGCTGCAGCTATCAATTCTTTTTGTAATCGATTAATCTAGCACTTTATCGATCGATTAATCGGATAATCTTTTTTTTTTGCGTTTTTAAACAACCAAAACAAATAGTGCATAACGAAAATGATGTGGTTGTAAAATGATCAAGCATTTGGCTTTTATTTCTCAAAAGAACAGAGGTATTTATTCCAACTCCAACATTTGGCAATTTAATTTAATTAAGTTGCATGCTGTAATCTAGCCCTGACATCAAAGTAAAGATCTGTTTTATGTAGATTTCTACACCTGCAGCATTTACCGTTAGGCTACTAACAATATACATCATATCTAGTCAAACCGCATCACGACATCGCTACAAATACAGTATGCGATTAAAATCAGCGGCTGCTTAGGCTACGTTACCTAGTTTCAGCGACGCTCGGTGAAACAGCGTGGAGCGGATGTTTTCGGTTCAGATGCTGAATCATTGAAGTCGTACTGCCGTGGTCTGCCAGGTCTACTTTGCAGGAGTAGACACATTGCACCTTGTTCTCTTCCTTTTTTAGTATGTAATGATCCCACATTTTAGACATTCTCTGCCGTTTCTGGACATCTTTACTCTCCGCCATCGCGGCAACTAAATTCAAAATGTATCACGCGCTAGTGGTGTGCTTCCTGAACAACGGTCCGTGTGGAACAATCAGATCCCTGCGTGTATAGTGCACGTCATAGGAATTTAACGAGGCTTCGAGGCAGAGTTTTTGCCTCGTTACTCGAGTAACTTGATGAATCGTTTCAGCATATGAATGATAAACCAGATCAAATAATAAAAGTGGACGCAGTAGTGTTATATAGTAGCAATTAAAATGAAACAAATAACGGACTGTATAATCAATTTCTTCCAGGGAAAACTCTCACACCTCTAGCCTTGCTCAGCCCCAGTCTCCTACCCAGAATCAGGACCAGTGGCAGTTCCAGCATGTTAAAGCCTCGAAGAGCATGGACTTGGGTACGACTCAGAACCAGCAGCACACTGGTGGGGAGATTTCTTTGGTTTATCTGCTCTGCATGGTGGCTGCATGCATCTTATCCTCACAGAAATTAAAATATGAGTGCTGATGCATGACTGCTGCACCAACAGCATGCTCCTCAAAGTCACTTGCAGACTGACACCTCTGCAGACATGCACTGCATACTGTACAACCACATACATATTATATGACTACCACATCTCCAGTGGCTGGAGAACATTCTAATCTTACTGTAGGAATTTCAAGCTGTGGGTCACAAATTTGTATCACAGGATTTTAATTCAGCTTCATTGTGGTCTTTTATTTATGCAAAAAAATAAAATAAAAATAAAGCCAGAAAGGCTAATTCTGCTGCCAATGCCATCCCGTTTCCACATCAGCTTTGTCACCTGTTGCTCTCTGATTACTGATATTCTGATGCAAGGGTTCAGCGACATTTCAGTGATGGTCAACTTTAGAAATACGTGTAGTATGTGTGTAGTTATGTCTGTGCTCATGCATACATCTTCGTAATATGACAGTGGCTGGTGCGCAGCACAACAAAAGCTCATTGTTTCAAATGTCACTTCCCTCAGTCCTCCTCCTCGAGCTGGCTTCACTGCCAGCTGTGTGTGTGTGTGTGTGTGTGTGTGTGTGTGTGTGTGTGTGTGTGTGTGTGTGTGTGTGTGTGTGTGTGTGTGTGTGTGTGTGTGTGTGTGTGTGTGTGTGTGTGTGTGTGTGTGTGTGTGTGTGTGTGTGTGTGTGTGTGTGTCTGTGTGTGTAAGACAAAAGAGCCAGAGACTAGTTGAATAGCAAAGACATCCATTTCTATATGAATAACAGACTGGTGCTGTATGTCTGTACATCATCTCCTTTTGTGTTTTTACACAATTCATATTTACAAAATGTGTTACAAACACATTTAATTCTATTAAATTGCTTGAATGGCATGACATGTTATCATTGCCAAACCATCAAGCAGCAGTAATAACAGCTTATGAACAAGTGTCTGACAGTAGGGGAACAAGATTGATTTAAGGTTAAGATGTTGTTTTACATCCAGAAATAGTTTTGAGGGGAGGAGCTTACATCTTTGCAGACAAATCTTATCCCTTTGGACTAGCCTGAACTCCTGTTAGATGTGCTGTGTCTCTTATTCCCAGCCTGCCCTCTGTGTGCATAAAGTTCAGGAGAATAGATTACTCACACATCGCAAACAAGACAAAAATGCTGGACGTTAGGAAGATGTACACATAAACAGTTTTCCCCAGTGTTTGTGGAAGACTTGGGTGCACTTGTTTGGTGGGGGGTTTAGGGGTCCTCCCTTAATAAAATAATGTTTTTCAATAAAAAAAGATGCAGTTTGAAATCATTTTGTACCATTATTATTATCATATATGTGTCTAAAATGTTGGAAAAGCTAGAGCAGATAATTACAGACAAAACCTGCTAAAAAAAAGTCCACTCTACAATCATTAGATATGAGTCATTTAATCAAGTAATTTAGATTTGATGCTCACATTAATTTTAAATTCATTCACCCAAAAGGGCTTGGCCTTATTATGGTAGGAAAAACCCTGCATAAATTGAAACCCGGGTGAAAAAATTACACAACAGCTGATTTGATATTACTTCCATTATGAAGGTTAAATAAAAAAAATGCAGCAACATCAGCTTATTTTAGTTTTCACATACACAATCATACGCAGTACAATGTGCAGTGAAATTCATTGTGTACCTGTTCTAGCTCGATAAAAACAATAACAATAAAATCCATAAAAATAGTAATATACAACTCAATAGATGTCATAATAGATGGTAGGCATGTTGATTTCGTCAGAGCTGCACTTGAACATATCCCAGTCTGTGCGGTCCAGAGCGTCCTGTAAGCTAGCCTCTGATTGGTCAGTCCAGTGTGTCACCTCCCTTTGCACCGGGGCTTTCTGCTTTAGCCATTGTTTATATTTTGTGGTGTGATATAAACGTCACTGATGTATCTATATTTGTCCTTTTGTCATTGTTGTTAACAGAAAAACAGACCAGCAAGCAGTGTAGGTCAAGTAGAGTTTCAGAAATGTTATAGTCATTTTTCTTTCTTTCTTTAGCTAAACAAGACATTGTTTTTGTTTTTATCGACATATTGATAATGGTGTATAATTGTTGCATGTCATAATTTTAATTAAGTACTTTTACGCATTGTGAGAACTATTTTAAGAAAATGTAATAACCAGTGCGGTTTGGGTATGAGTCCATGGTGTGTTTTAGCTGTTGTGTTTGTGTTGAAGTGTGTGTTTCTAAAGGGGGGAGAAAGAGAGACAGAAAGCACTGTCAGCATTTCATTTGTGGGTCAGTTACATAATTTCATTTTTATTTAATTTGTCCTGATTTTATTTTCTGACCCAGCCCAATTAAAAATGTAAGAGTAAGATTGGTTCCAAATTATGAACTCCCTCTCTGGTTTTTACTGTCCTTGTCCATCTTTTCTCTCTCTCTGCCTTCGCCTCCTTGTTAACCTTCTGTTCGTAATTTTCATTCAGGTACTTTCACCGCAAAAATATCAACAGAACGTCAGTTCTCTAACTCAGTTTGGGATAAGGCTATGTAGGTTCTTTTTTATTTAAAGTAGCTATATGCGACTTTCAGTTTGCGTTGATTTGTAGGAAAAAGAAAATAGTAAGCCAAAACAAACATGGAGTAAAATGAATAAAACGTCTGCGCTAAATGGAAGGAGGATGTAATTTAATGTAGGCTACTGACGTACAACCACACCGTGCATTGTAAAGTTATTTTATGAATGAAATAGACATATTACATACCTGAGGGCCAATTCGGGTGGGTTTTGAATAAATTACAGTCCTGTAATTGTCTCCATCTGTTGATAGCCCGACCGAGTGTGACTCGAGTTATCACCCGTCATCTGTCACTTTTCCTTTTTGCTTTTAGTTGTTCTTTGTTTCATTTCCTTCTTTATTGTGATGGTCCTGCCCCAGTATCAGCCATAACTACAACTTCTAAATTAGACTTAAAATACAAGTAGGCCTATATAAAGAAATCTCCTGCTTCCTCTTACTTAAATCTGTGACCCATCAGAATGTGTTACTGTAGCGCTGTCTACCTGCCACAAATCATTCTATGACTGTGTGGGGAAAATTGAACCTGGGCAGAGGCCTTACTAAAAACTATATAAAATATTGTTCTTTTCACTGTTAGTCTTGTTTGCTGTCACAGTCATTTAAGATCATTGTATGAAAAATGACAGAGCTTTAGAAACTTTAAAAAGTTACATATAGTGACTTTAAGCAGACTGAATTACATGTTAGTAATTAAGTTAGTTCAAACTTGATTTTTTGACAAAGTGACAGCTGTAGTGTGTCCTACCTACTGTAATACCATGCCACACACGTGGCATCTACAGATATGCTGAAGGAGGCATAGACACACACACACACACACAGACACACACACACACACACACACACACACACACACACACACACACACACACACACACAGCTAGCGTTACACTTGGCTTGGTTTTCATTAGAAATGTATTTGCTAGGAGAAGCTGTGTGTGTGTGTGTGTGTGTGTGTGTGTGTGTGTGTGTGTGTGTGTGTGTGTGTGTGTGTGTGTGTGTGTGTGTGTGTGTGTGTGTGTGTGTGTGTGTGTGTGTGTTTTCGAGTGCTACCAGTCAATGTGTTCCTTGTTGGCATTGGGCTGCTTTGTGGCTTTAGGAAGGAGGGAGAAAAAGCAAAATAAAGACTGGGGGAGAGGCTGAAAGTGAAAGGAGGATCAACAAGGAGCAATGATTGAAAGAATGGTGATCAAAGGAGGGAAAGAGGGAGGAGAACACGGCTATATAAAATCGGTGTAACCGAAGAAAAAATGAAAACATTGAAAAGAGACGTGAGGGTAAAGGGCAGGAGGTGAAAGGGATAGATTGAGGGGTAGTGGCAAAAACAGGAAGGGGAGAAGGGAGGATGAATGACAAATGAAGTGAGAGGGAAGGGAGGAAGGAAAATTACTTCAGTAGCAGTGCAGCTGACTTTACAAATCACAAGAAAAAAGTTCAGCTACTCCGCCATCTTGTAAAACAAGACAGTAAGAATGAGAGAGAATGATGGAGAGAGAAGGAGATGCTGAGAAGAAGAAATTCAATAAGATTAAAGTTTTTTTAGGGATGAGGAACATGTGGACAGCAGATTTACTGGCCAGCCAGGAACAAATGCTGAAGTCAAGGGGAAGGGAGGAATCTATACAGCAATGGAAAATGTGTGAGTGTATATATGTGTATTAACATGTATTCCTTCTGTTTCAGTGGCAGATGAAAGCAACGTCGGATCCTTGGTTGGAAACGCTGCAGGTAACGAAAAAACAGACAACCTACACCTGCACATCATCAATGAGCATCAATAGAGTATAGAGAGACACTGAAACACGTACACACTTCTTGTTAAATTGCTGCCTAATTTTCAAAGAAGGGTGTTATCCAAAGATGACGACAAAAGGACAATAAAAGAGCAAAAGAAAGAAATCTCCACAGCCACAGTTTCTTCTAGTTTGAATTCTTTTTTTGAATTTGAAAATTAAATTTTTTTGTTCTGTGACCAATCAAAACAGCCTCTGCTGTTTCTATCACTTCACTTCACATGAATCACGTTTTCACTTCAAGTTCTCCATCATCACTCAGTTTGAAGTCACTATTTATCATGTTCTTTCCTTTTCTCTTCCCTATCTCCAGTTGCATTTACATGCCACTTGACTTCTGTCTCCTGTACACTTGGTCCTCTTTACCTCCCTCTAGAAATGTCTCCTTAATTTGTCAGAGTGCAAATGAAAGTAAGATTTGCAAAAGGACTGGAGAGAAAACTTTTGCAATTGTTTTATAGAAACACATAGACAAGCTTGCTGTTACGGGTACGAGAAATTAAGATAGAATGAGGGAGGACACACTCATCTAAAAGGAAATCACAGGGAAATACAGATCACTCATCCTTCAAAATCCCCTTTTCTACTTTTTCTATTTTTAAAAGTTTGATGTCAAACTTTTATTTTCACTTTGTCTTGAAGTCTCCCCCATTTCATCTGGAGCTACTTGAATGTAAGAGCACTCTACCTTATTCCACTCCATGTGTGCCTGTCCTACTCTCTGCCACTTTGTTGTTGTCAAT
Source organism: Gymnocephalus cernua (assembly GCA_023631565.1). Lineage (NCBI taxonomy): Eukaryota > Metazoa > Chordata > Actinopteri > Perciformes > Percidae > Gymnocephalus > Gymnocephalus cernua. Next base: position 8,631,670 of record CM042434.1, on the reverse strand, counting down.
CAGTGCAGGCTTTTTCCACATTCTGCTGTACATGGTATTAG
>CM042434.1:8421629-8626629 GCA_023631565.1 Gymnocephalus cernua | reverse complement strand
TTATGGGATATTTGCATTATAATATCTTAGTATTTATTCTTAGCTGTTGCTCTTCGGTGCAGCAGTACCTGCATTCAGCGGGAACCGGTAAATACTGACATGAGGCTGAGGATGATGTCACCATTTTTTACTGTTTCTGACGTCCGTTCACTTATTATGGAGCCCTGTGGGATAGCAAAACCTCATTTCATCTGCTGGGAGATAGAACCACATAACACACAAATAATAATATAAGAAAATGTTGCTTACAGGAATGATCTACCCTTCACAGCCATGTCACTGCAGATATACATGTACATACATAAGCATGTAAATACATACACAATTTAAGAGCCATGTCATTTCCTTTAGGATGTTTTATGTACGTAGAAGTTAAGTATATGTCACGGGAAACGTTCACTGATTGATGGTTTCACAATGCTGTTTTCTTTAACACAGTATATCCTGCTATAGCAGCTGGGCTGGATGGTGAAGTATTTCGGCTGTGATTTAGCATTTTTTCCTCAAACTCTAGGTTGGAGAGCACGATTGAACTTCCACTAATGGGACGCGTGACAGAAGTCAAATTTTCTTCCCACTAATAATGTGTATAATGTAAAAATACCAATGAGAAATTGAGTTGCATCTCCTTATGAGTGCTTCTAAAGTGTGCCTTGGTGTACTCAAAGTTAGTGCCGCTGTTGAATCTGTTGGCTTTGTTGCTGCAGCCTGCTGCCAAGCCGCTCCTTGGTGTAATTTTGACTTTCAAAGTAGCCCATTGCCTTCCTGCCAACAGAATAGCCTTGGGACAGCTTGGCGTTTCTCTCTCTCTCTCTCTGTGTGTGTTTTGTTTTCATTTTTGTATTACTTACATTCTTCTCTCCTATTCTCTCTATCTATCTCTCTCTAGTTGTCACTCCCATCCTCTCTCTTTCACTCCCAGTCTCATTGTTTGTCTTTCTATAGCATCCTCTTACAGTTTCTGTTTTTCTCTGCCAACCCTCCACTTTTGTATCATCTCCCCCAAACCACTTTGTTACTCTTGTCTTGCTTGTCATTCTCTCTCTCTGTCTCTGTCTCTCTCTGTCTGTCTCTCTCTCTCCCCCCCCTCTTTAAAAGCAGCTTAATTCTATCATCTTACAGTTGGACAGCAGTAATTACATTTACGACACAAATCCTGCTACTCACAGCAAAATACTTGTGTGTGTGTGTGCGTGTGTGCGTGCTTGTTAGAGTATGTGGATGCATGCTTATCACCCAGTGTCTGTGCTTGTATTCATATAGCTGTATGTCTATATGTGTGTGTTGCTGCTGTTCCATCCCTGATAACCCAGCCCAGCCCAACACCACTAAGCTATTTATAATAATATTTATTTCATCCTACTATCCAGCCCTCTGCAAACAGCCACGTTGGGACCGAGGTCACAGTCTGACAGTCTGTGTACATGCTGTGTGCTCTTCTGTGTTCTGTCTTCTTAAACCAACAGCAATTGCCCTCAAACTTTGTAGATCCCCAGTGAACCTTGACCCTGCCTGATACACTGAATTGAAATGAGGAACATTGCACGCATATATGGAATGTATTAATCTACAGAAAGCCTTGCGTGATGTGTACAAATCTAGGCATGTCTTTTGAGCCTAAGTATGCTGAATTATGAAATTATTGTAACTGAAATAACAACCTGTGAGGCTGATTGGGACTGCCTGTGTTTTGAGAATGTTGTTGCCAACTGCAAACATTTTGACTTAAATAGTTAGTTATTAGACTATAAATAAAAGGAATAATACATAAAAAATTGTGGACAATTCATGTTGACTTTTCTTTTGGTGGCCTTTGTTCAAATGTTACTGGCAGCTCTAATCCACAGTCCTTAGAGTTTTCAAACAGTGGATTGTCTATTCTTTAGAATACCCGCCACTCAGCCCTAGATTTAGTTTTTTGCAGATGGTTTATCTCTCTTAGAAAACATTGCTTTGATATTTTTCTAAGATCGAAGACCCCGCTGTGCTCTTTGGCCAAGGATCTAATAAAGTTTGCGTTATATTTTGCTTCAGGCTGGTGGCCACAGTCCTGTTAAGCTTCCGGGTGTTATTAAGTCGGTTATTATCAGCAGTCATAACAAATGCAGATGTTTCCATTCAGATGCGTTACATGTTATATTTCCTATCATACCCTGTGACATGTATAAAAAAATGCTGAGCAGACCCTGTTGACCTTGATTTGTGATCAAGGTGGCTAGAAGAAAAGATCTCGATACAAAGAAGAATGCAGATTTGAACATTGAAAACTGTGGAGGCTTTACTGCTGTAAATAGCAGGTTTCAATTTGATTACATTGCCTTAACTTTTGACATACAGTGGGAGCCAAGTTTCATCTTCATGAATAGAAGTGTGTATTTCACTGATGCCACATAGAAACCTTGTTCTTCCTCTTTTTCTAAATCTTTTAGCATACAGAACATTTTCATTACTAATTTTGGGTTTTACGACTAGAAGTCCCAAGAAACACTTGCCATGGTGTAAATGTTGTAGTATCACTGTCATTCAATTTAAAAAAGGTTTCTTCTAAATCTCTCTACAATTGCAAAGTGACCAACATTTGGAAATGACATTCTTACTATTGTGTTGAATTAATCTAGACATGATTCATTCGTGCACAGTGGGAGGGATGTGGCTTGTTGTGACAGAACGATAACAAAAACAGTATGTGCTACTTACAAGAAAACGTATCTTCTGTAGATGTGTATCTGTTTAGCTGTGTCAAAAACTACAGAATCAGATATATAGATTAGTCACATAGCACTTCTATGATGTTCACTACTTCAGTATGTATCTGAATATCTTGAGGACTGTGTTTATGGATGGGAGTGTTGCATGATATGGCCCTTGTCCATCTCCTCTCCTAGCAGCCAGCTTACATTATGCATGTGCATACATTCTATGCATGTTATTACTCTTTGTGTGTTTGTGTGTGTGTGTGTGTGTGTGTGTGTGTGTGTGTGTGTGTGTGTGTGTGTGTGTGTGTGTGTGTGTTTGGTTAATGGTTGATTAAATATATGTGGACATACACACACACACAGTGAAGCTGCATACACACACACACATACACACACGCACACATTATTGCATACACATACACACACAGAGGGGTTGTGTGTATAGGGAATCATTAGCTAAAGTGATGCAGGTTTAGCTATCATGAATCACAGTGGCATCATATCGACAAGCCAGAGCCAGCACAGAATCCAAAATGTGTGTGTGTGTGTGTGTGTGTGTTTATGAGTGTGGAAGGATTACCAGTATTTTGAGCTGGCAACAAGCCCAGCCTCCCTCCCGTCTTCCCCATTTTTCTCTGTCTCCCTCTCTGCCACCGTGGTATTCCCCTGAGGAAACTTAATTTGCTCTCCGCCTGTCATTGCTCCTCCTGTCCCTTTTCTCCCCATCTTGCCCACCATCGGTGTCTCCCTGTTTTAGGTGGCACACAGTGACAAACCAAATTAGAAGCACAAATTACCTTCTTTCCCGCTTTTGTTTTACAATCTGCAATCCTCAAAAAAGGTGGGGACATCAAGTGGGCTTGAGGCTGAACTTGATCCAACTGCATGTCATTAGCTTTGGCAGGGTTTCTGCAGTAGGATCACATTATTTGCTAGAAAATCTGCTTTAAGCAGAAACGTGTTTTTACACCAGTTGTGGACCTTACGTACTGTAAAACTGTAAAGCTTCATCTGTCTGATCTTTACCTTCTCCCTTGAATACCTCCACCGTTGCTCTGTTTTCATATTCCATCCCTCTTTGCTCTTCATCATCCTTTCTGCCGGATCCCTCCCTCCCTCAGTAATATCTCTCACAGTATACTTGTGATGATGGATGGAGAACCAGTAACAGTGAAACAGACCTCACATCCATCACAAACTCGACAACAGCATAGTTAACTGCATCACTGTTTCTTTTTTCTGGCTCTGCTCTCCAGAGTTCAGCCATGTCGTGGTCTTTCTGGCTCCTAGCCAGTGTCTCCACTGGCTTTTTAAACTAATCAGAGCAAGGGGCAGCAGGGTAAACCTATTGGATCAGACCTGGAGTAAAATTGGACTCTTCCTACTTTGTAAATGCATATCAGGTTGTTTGTTTTTTGATTGTAGCAGTATATTTGATAGCAGCGACACATTCACATACATTTTAGTAGAACTATAACGATGCTATTAAATAACCTGTTTACTAAAGAAATATATTGTTCCATAAAATATTAATAATTAATGTCTGGCTGCATGAGTTAAATTACTGTATTGGTTCGACTATAAGACTTTTTTTTTTTTCTCCTGGAAATACGTCAAAAATGTGTGGTCGTCTTATATTTGGCGTCTAGACTTGATATACTTGATAGACTGATTCATCACTAGAAGTGTAACTGTAGCAAGCATCTCACTATCACTAACATTCTCCACATTCATATTTAGGTGCAACAAATGATATATCCAGCTACGAAAAAGCCTAAATGTCATAAGTTAGAACGGAAGTACAATGAGGCGTTGTCATGGAGATGATACACCGTCTAAAAATACAAACAGCCAGAGAAAATCTTACCATGGTCCTCAAAGCAGCCTCCAAGAGACTGACAGGAGAGTGTGTGATTACATGACTGAAAAACTTATTACCAGAGCAGTCATTGGAAATATTTACCGTTAATTTAAATGTGACACTTTCATCCAAAAAGATCCAACCTTGTTTTATTCTATGCGTTTTTATTAGAATAATTTTCGAATACAATTATTTTATTTTTAAAAGCAAAATTTGCTCTTCAAGAAGTATTTTTCCGAAAATGAGTCTTGAAAGGGGGGGTCGTCTTATATTCGTACCAATACGGTATTCTGATGGTCTTAACGAGTCACCTGTGGTCCAAGCTAAACAAAGCAAGCTGCCAGAGACGTATCTCTTTCCCTGTCTTACCTTTGTCTATGTTTGTCTATGTTTTTTCTGTGTCTCTCTCTGCCTCCCCAGCTCCATCAACTCCTGTGGAACTCGGCCCTACCCTTGGCTTGAAGAAGTCCAGTTCCTTGGAGAGTCTCCAGACAGCCATGTCAGAGGTTAACAGAAAAAACGAACTCCTCCCATTCCATCGACCTCGCCCAAATATGGTCAGAGGAAGAGGTTGCAACGAGAGCTTCCGAGCAGCTATTGATAAATCCTACGATGGACCACCTGAAGATGACGATGGTAAGGGATGGAGAGGGTGTCAGTGTGTTAAGTTGGGGACAATGTGTATTTTTTAGTTACTCAGTCTGTAAATTCTATAGACATGGAAGAAACAGTTGACAATTCTTCTGCTGTTTTAAGATTTAAGGTTGTTTTAACACTGGATCACAATGCTACCTTAAATGTGTTGCACTTTTGGCCACACCCCTATCAGTAATGTCATGCACAAATGTATAACTCATACCTAATGGTTTACATATATCTTCAGTCCCTTCTAGATGGGTTTTATTTAAATGGCGATGATGAATGATTAATACTCATGACTTGCTTCCATTTTCAGTGTGCTCCCTAAACAACCTCCTCTACTATTTTGAAAATCCGCTAGTGAGCTCAGCACAGTCTAGGTTTGCTGTTGTCAATTCGTATGAGTTTAGGAAAGAACAACCCAGAAGAACATTATGCCTCAAAAGGTTCAACACATATGAAGCTAAGCAGCAGCATTGCCTTACAAAATGTGATTCAGTTCAGATTTAGCTATACATATTTATCCTGGAGCTAAATGGTAGTTCCTTGGTTTGTTCCACCCGGAGGTGCAGTTCAATTCCCAGCTGTGTTATTAGCAGCATGCTCTTCTCAGTCACCACTAGAGTAATGAGTCAGGCTGTTTCAGATCACTACATTCACACAGGATAGGACTAATAGGGCATGTCAACACCGCACACACACAGTGGCCACATCTGTCACCATCTTTCTAAATGTTCAACACTTTGAGAGCTGTTGTTAATTGACAGAGAACAGTTCGCTGAAGCGCACTCAATCAAGACCTCTCTCTTTCTTTCTATGTTTGTCTCTCTACAAGTGTGCACTTTTGCTTGGGCTTAAATTATAGCTTTACTTCAGTTTCAAATAAATGCTTATCAACTACTATCTGTCAGATTTGAAGGTGTATTAGCAGTTTTTTTGTTTTGTTTTTTACCTATATACTACTGGTGATCAGGAAGGCAAACTGCTAACATTCTGACAGTATATGTGCACAGTGAATATTTAGTCAGGGTTCATGTGTAGCTGATGTATTGTGGGGAATACTGAGCTGAATCCAGCTAATACAGCAGTGCTTCACAGTTTCCAGTGAATTTAGTTGTCGAGGGACTATTTTACAGAGGCTTTGAGTCATTGGCTTTGATGTCAGCTGGGATGGATTATAGTGCTAAATAGTTGTTTCTGTCATTCCCTTTCTTTTGTTCATGTGTTACCTTATGTATGATTCATTTGTATCTCTTTGTCTATTTGTTTGAGTTTGTTTTTCGCCTTTTGCACAAACCATCCCTACAATCAGTCGTAAACAGAACAAATACATATGCTGGTTTGTGGTGGGTTCTATGCCATGGAATAGTAAATAAAACACACCTGAGATGGCTGACTGAAGTACAAAATCTTTAATATTCTAAGAAAGTGTTTAGTGTAGTGGAAGAAATATCCCAGTTCCAGTTTCAACCAAATTTGACATGTGAGTCAGAACAAACCAGGGGTCTGCATTCATTTTGTGAAACAGATGTAGGGTTTGCCTGACTTCGAAGTTCAAATTTGAGTGAAAATAAAAGTATTCGTGCGTCTTTTTAATAACAAGTGTTAAACAACAGGTACATGTTTTTCTGGTTTAGTGTACACACACAATGGAAAAAAAATGTTATAGGGATATCTGCTGTGATCATTGTTAGTTTTGAAAGCCTTAGGGTAAGACTAACCAGGCCCCGCACAAGCATGAAGCCGTGTATCTGCAGACACACACACACACACACACACACACACACACACACACACACACACACACACACACACACACACACACACACACACACACACACGATTACAATTACAATTCCATTTAGTTGCTAGACAGTCTTTGTAATTAAGTCTGAAGTGAATATCCACACAAAGTAACTAATTTGGTTTGGTTATCTTATAAAATCTGACAAGGTGTGTGTGTGTGTGTGTGTGTGTGTGTGTGTGTGTGTGTGTGTGTGTGTGTGTGTGTGTGTGTGTGTGTGTGTGTGTGTGTGTGTGTGTGTGTGTGAGTGCGTGCGTGCGTGCGTGAGATCATTGCAATTCAAGGCCAGGCCTCCAGTCTGTCGAAGAAGTAATGAGGCATCACAGTTTACTCTTTGAACATTTTGGCTTTCTCATTTCTAAGAGTTAATTTATTCACTGTAATGTTAATAAATTTGTCATGGAGATGTTGGGTAAAAAAAGTTTAACGTTATGTGCCTGTGTGTATGTGGGCTGTTCTTTTGTGGAGATATGTACATTGTTGTTTCTTTTTGTTTGTACACGCGCTAGTGTTATATCCTGATATGTGGTCTCTTCACTGTATTTTGTTATGCTGTGGGATTTGGCAAATTAGTCTTGGTTTTACTGCTATAATGAGCATTACTGTAGCTACAGTAAGTGCCTAAGCTCCATTGCTATATAAGTACCACTGGAACCCACTCTTTACAGAACTGACTTGTTCTTCATGTTAACTTCTTCATGTTAACTAACTAATGAATCAGCTTCATGTAAATACACAATAATGAAACATTAATCCGGTGTGACTGTTTGCATCAAACTGGCAAAAAAATGATTTGCTTTGGACACAAGGCAAAGAAAGATGTCAATAATTAAAGGTGGAATTGGTTGATTTTATTAGAGTAACTGCTTTTAATCAGGATTTCATTGATGAAGCTTTCACTAGGTTTAGCACTTCCATTAAGCATCTTATTGATAATCCTGTTTTACAAAGCCTTTATAACTTGATCTTAAAGGAACAAGTGGACTTATTGGGACTTTAGCTTATTCACTGTGTCCCCCAGAGTTAGATAAGTCCATACATACCCTTCTCATCTCCGTGCGTGTCATAACTCTGTCTGACGCTGCCATCGCTAGCCTTGCTTAGCACAGATCCTGGAGCTAACCGGCTCCATCTAGCCTACTGCTCCCAATAAGTGACTAAATAACGCCAACATTTTCCTATTTACATGTTGTGATTTGTATAGTCACAGCTAGGCCTGTCACGATAACAAACTTTGCTGGACGATAAATTGTCCCAGAAGTTATTGCGATAAACAATAATATTGTCGTTCTGAGACCATTTTTTATCTAATATAATGATAATGGCATAATAATGCAGGTACATCTTTTCAAAGATCAATAAACTTTCATTTCTAAAGAATATTTAACACTGGAACTGGAAGACATTTTAAATATCCATGATATGTCTTTGATCTCCTTTAGTATGTCGTCTTTCACACTGTTGTAGAGTGAGTTGTTGACACGTATGTTCTCCCGGGCAACTCATACTGGCTGTCAAATGTTTGCAGCATTCCTCGAGTGTTTGTGCGATAGACTACAGACTCTGTACTACATTTAACAATTATTTATGAAACACTAAATATTAAATTTAAATAATACATAATTAATAATTATATTCAATTTAGTGAAGCTGCAGCTACTTTCTTCTGCTGTCTGCAGGTCGAAGCTTCACGGGGGCGGGCCGACGCACGCACGCACGCACGCACACACACACACACACACACACACACACACACACACAGGCGCACACACCAAACGCCAGCCACCACGTCACTTTTGTTTACTGATAGCTATAATTTACCTCAGGCTAATTAATTAGCTAGTAAGTGGCGATTTTTGGCTGCCAGCCTTCCAAAAGAAAGCACAATTAAATTAAATAACCGATCATTAACCTGTGACCGTCAAGCAGGTAACGGAGTCTCAGTTCACCGTCCGAGAGCGGCCCGCAGCGTTTATATCTCCACCGCCTCCACCCGTTCTCTTATACATCCATGCCTCCACCTGCAGGTTTTCAACTGTGTGGTTTGGAATAAAAAGGGAGAAAACAGGACGCAGAGTAACGACTCGCAGAAATAGAACGCGGATATCGCTCATACACTTTTTTTTTTGACGCCGCCCTCCAACTCTCAGCTAGCGTATCTCTCTCTCCGCCAGGAGTGCCGCCTCCCCACACAAGGCCATGCGACTGACAAGAGGGTTCACTCCTTGTTACGCTAAGGAACCGAGAGTGGTGGGTGAGAGAGAGAGGGAGGGAGAGAGAGAGAGACACAAGGATTTTTTTTATTGTGCGATTAATTGATTTATTGACTGTCGTGACAGGCCTAGTCACAGCATGTACAAATACCAACGTCACATGAGACACAGCCATCGTCTAACCGAATACATACTGGAAACTATATTCTCGGAAGGCGAAGCACTGCTACTTGGGCGGAGTGATTAGCGCAACACCTGAAAAGCACCGTTGTTAGTATTTGCTTCTCAGGTGCTGCGAGCAAGTCACTCTGCCCAAGTAGCAGAAGTAGCAGTGCCCCAATCCCTCTAATCCCCATCTTTCTCCTTTTCTTCATCTATTCCCTTTAGATGATGGTTCAGAGCAGAGTTCAGGCCGGGACACCCCGGCAAGTAGTTCATCCCGCCAGGGAGTGGAGGATCGAACTGAGGAAAAAGGCAAAAAAGACAAGAAAAAGAAACCGAAAACAAAGAAGAAGGAAAAGAACAAGGGGAAAGTAAAAGAGAAAGGGAAAAAGAAAACAGAGGAGCCTGAGGACACAGAGAAAAAGAGCAAGAAAATAGGCTTTGGCCTGCTGAGGTAAGTGTGTGTGTGTGTGTGTGTGTGTGTGTGTGTGTGTGTGTGTGTGTGTGTGTGTGTGTGTGTGTGTGTGTGTGTGTGTGTGTGTGTGTGTGTGTGTGTGTGTGTGTGTGTGTGTGTGCGTGCGTGCGTGCGTGCGTGTGTGTGTGTGCACGTGCGTGTGTGTGTGTGCGCGTGCGTGAAAAGCAGCAAGTGAGATGATTATTTTTGTGGTCATACGTCTATTTGTGTCTTTATGTGTGTATATGCAGAATGGCCGATACATTACCCGCGCTAGCTGGTAAAATGACTTCTATCCAGCATGTGAAGTCTTAAAAAATGTTCAGCTCACAGTGTTAGTGGGTGTTGGAGTGTACAGTCATTTTGTAAGCTGGAAAGCAACCTTTTCAGTGATAAACAACAATGTTTATGTCATATGGAATCCATAGTTGCATGCTTTCTACACATTTGTAATGTGAATATAACGTCATCTTATAATATGCAAAGGTACAAACTAAGGGTGCTCCGATCAGGATTTTTGGGACCGATCACCGATGGAAGACGTATCGGCCGATACCGATCGCTTTTATGAACTGAAAATTACGCCATTACGTAACAGTCACACATGTTTAGAGAATGTATCAGGAATTGTTTGGCTTTTTGTCCTAGCTCAAAATCTAAAAAATGTCCTTTCAATCACTGCAGACATTTCTTCAGCACACACACACACACACACACACACACACACACACACACACACACACACACACACGGGGAAACAGCTGTTTGAGCGGCGCCGGAGCTGCTAGCTACACGACTCCGCTCTGCCTTAGCGTTAGCTAACTTTGAAAACTCCTCATACTCTTTTCCGTGACTAACCTTCAAATGTCTGATGAGGTTGGTGGTGTTAAAATGTCTTTGGAGCTTTCCGCCTCGTGGTACCTTGGCACACACGTTGCTAATCACTAATGTATCGTCTTTTTCCCAGATAGCAATGAGTCGGCTGACCACCAGCGGTGCTCCAGAGGCAGTAGAAGCGTCAGAATGGCGTAATCGCAAACACGTTTGCCGGCACACCGCCGGTGTCAGCCGCTTTTTATAAGCGGTAGCCGCCTTCCTACTGCCTTCGTTCCGCGGCCGGCCGCGGGCCAACTGCTGTTCTGCCGCCGTTCAGACACCTTGTCACTGCACGATGTGAGTCTCAACACGATCTGAGTCGCGTCAAGTTGCGCATGCTCAGATTTAAACAATTTACGGCATAACGACAATAACGGAAGATGGGAACAGCAATAATAGAAGATATAGAAGGTGGAAATCATTTCAAAAACGTTTTAGTTATCAAATGCTATCTATGATTGTTTGATTGCTAACGTTAGCTCATAACACCATTCAAGTAACAGCCGTTTTTGTGTTTGATTGCCAACTTGTAGCCAGCAGTGAACCAACTTGGTCATGTAGCTCCATTTTTACTGACTTTTTTTATTTTTTTATTAACTGACGTGAGGGATCATGCCGTGAACATTTGATGTGTTACGCTAAATAATACATTACTGCCATTTACATCTTCCATATCTTCTATTATTGCTGTTCCCATCTTCCGTTATTGTCGTTATGCCGTAAATTGTTTAAATCTGAGCATGCGCAACTCAACGTGACTCAGATCGTGTTGAGACTCACATCGTGCAGTGACACACCTTATAGAACTGCCAGACCGGTGAATGTATGTATTGTATGTATTTTAGCTCCATGTAGTTCTTAATACATCCATGGTAGTGCGTCATCTGATCGGCCTATCTGATCGGCATTTATGGAGACCACCGATCAGACTATTTAAAGCCATTATCGGCCGATACCGATCGGTGACCAATCAACCGGAGCACCCTTAGTACAAACTAAATAAACAAAATATATTTGGTATAGACATATGTCTTAATCTTTCTTTAATATAGTCTGTCTTCAGTTGATGATGTCTACAGTAACAGAACTCACTGGTTAGATGATCTGTCCGTTGTATTACTGCAGTAACCTGTGTGTATTTGACAAAAATCCTGCCTTTGTTTAAAGTCAGAAAATCAGATGAATGGAGTCCGTCATCCACAATTACCTCATTCTGTCAATAGGGACACATCAATTAGCACAATCTTTCTCTGCACACCTCATTCATTCACACTGTATCTGACAAATATAACCCTTTAAACATGAACACAGAGGTCTTTTTTCCCCTCATGAAACACTATCACATGCTCACAGGCACACAAAGACCACTCTAAGAGCGGTGCCCCAATTTCCTTTAGATTACCTGTCAGAGCTATTTCATGTGATTAACTTTAACATTATATCTCTCAGTGTGAATGAGGCATTTAGGTAGACACACAGCATGAATGGGGCAAACTGTTTCAATGAACAATTTGTACTCTCTACCTTAATTGCTACCTAACAAGTAGTTTTTTTTCACTTTGGTTGTTTCTGAAATGGGATTTCACATGACCATTACATAGATACAGATCTTAAGAAAAACACTTGCATGCAATTTGATCCCAAAAGTTCAGCCACAGCCTTTTCAAAATACACTCACAAAAGCATTCTGTGTGAACCAGAACACAGAAAAACACCAGATTTCAAAGTCTGATTTTATCATAGTGATTATATCTCAGAATTGCATGTTATTTAAAGTGAAATATTAGGCAATTAGAATAATGATTCTTGATTGAATAGGTTCAGTGCTATTTTCTTTGAAAGGCTCCACCTTTTTCTTAACCTGTTCCACCTTGTTTTCCTCCTTCCCACTTCAGTGTGCTTTCACTTTCTCATAACAATAGTAATTAGTCATTAATAAGGACATTGTTAAAAAGCTGTCTTTGTCATGCAGTTAAGTGTTTAAATGCCTCTTTATACCTAAGCCTGTTTATAATTATGTCAAATCAATTTTGACAGGAAAGGCTGGAGAGATAGAGGGTTGTGGTGTGTACTGTACAGTATGTTCCTTCATTCTTCACCCACTTCTTTTATCGGTAGTTTTAGTTTAATGGCAGACCTAACTACCTGCTTATCTACCTGCCTTCATCTTTGTCAGTTCCTCCTGAGGTGAAAGTAGCCACTTCAACCCATCTTTGCATAATATGCAACTTTGTGTTGTATGAATCAGTGGCAGTTTCATTGCGTTGCCTTTTGAGTCCTACATTTTTAAATAGCATATATTTACCTTTATAATGCAATTTCTCAAGCCACAAAGAAAAGAGATCTAGCAACATTGAAGAAAGCCCCTGTTACAGTAGTTCAAACTTGATAAAGAGTCAGTTCACCCATATCTTAAAAGATGTCCATATACCTCTTTATCAATGTATTTTCATTGAAAACTGTTTTCTACGAGTGATAACAAATTGCGAAAACCTTGCATACCAAGGTGGATTATTCCAGGTAAAGCTTTTCTATTAATACACTTTTTTTCAATTTAATTTTGCAGTACTTTGAGCATCACAAATTAAATCCTGTTCACCTCCATTCCATTGAGCGAATAAATGAACGCTGACATAATTCTCAAACGTTTGATTTAACCACAGTTCAACACTACCTGAAAATAAAAAAAGGTTTATTACCAGGGTTTCCGTGGGGTCTTAAAAAGTCTGAAATTTCAAAATCCAAATTTTAGGCCTTAAAAAGTTCACTGAAGTATTGTGTCCTATGTGCATGTAACACTACCTCCTAATGCTCATTGAAATATTTTTTTTTATTCTGCTTTTATTCAATTTTAATACATTTATTTACTTTGCAAGTGCGTTTGTGACTCTGCATTTCGTTGTACTTTTATGTTGTGATATAGGTCTTTAATTTCATTCATAAAGGTCTTAAAAATATCGTAAAAAGTCTTCAATTTGACTTGGTAAAACCTGCAGAAACCCTGATTACTAAGTACCAAGTATGCAGCAGAGACATTCCTGCATGATATTCAAACACATTCATAGATTTATAATGCCATAATTGCCATATGTGGTTTATGCTTTACAGTCTTAACATGTTCCAATGTGCAAGCTTTATGTATAACCATGGATCATTTGTGGCACAATGTGATATTTTCCTATAAATGCACAGATTACACACCTGAGGATCTCAATCATGCCATCTCCTCCTCCGTCTTTGTCACAGTTACCTATTGCTTTTTCTATTACAGCTCCAATGCATGACACACCTAAAGATGTCTTCTTCTTTTTTTCCTCCTTCACTCCATCACTCTGTCTTACCATCTTAGCAATGTTTTAAGTGCTTCAGAGTTCATGGAAGGTTACTCCAAACCCCTTCTTTCTATGTTCATCCATCTCTCGTCTGCCCATCTACCACGTGTTATTATGTCCTGGAGAACCTACGCAGCACACCCGAGAATATCTCCAGTGTAATCTAACTGATCTTTACCTCTATGCACCTATCCTTCCATCCATCCTTTCATCTAACCTTAAGTGCCTTAAGAAATCATATAATAAACCTGAGGATACGTTAGACCTTTCCTCTACTCCCCGTCTCTGGTCTTGATTCGAGCCCAGTGATAATCTCAGCCTTTCTCTCCTCCCCCTCTTTCGAGCCATATTTCAGTAACGTCTCTACCTCCCCCTTCACACCCCCACCCCGTAATCTTTGCATCATTCCAATTTTTCCTCTCGGTCTGCTCCCTCCAGCTCCAGCTCCCTATCTGCATTTGATTGCATGTAATGGAGGTAGACTGCGAAGTCAAATTGGTGCTATTCAGTAAAGTTCAATCTAGGCTGTGCTGCTGATTTGTCATATTCATCTAAGGCCAGCTTTGATTGGCCTAATGGTCTGAAGGAGAGCTGGTATGAGATACTCAACCTTACTCCAAGGTGTCTGGTTCTACAGTACTAAATGTTACTGTGTACCATTGGATGGTTCACACATTTGACACACTAGATCTCTTTACCTATATACTACTATATTTCTTTGCACCAGCTGCAACGACACACAATGTCATTATTGCCATAACGTTCCGATTGTAAATTCCGCTCTTATTCTGTAGAAGTCACAGGTTTTCCCAAATGAAATGGTAATTGCCAAAAAGGCTGACTTACAATTAAGTTCTTCACATAAATGAGGAAATGTGGTAGAGGTGTAGAAAAGGTGTATATTGTTACTGCACTGTGCTATTCACATTGGTCACCCAGAGATTAAAGTCTGACTGTGAATGTTTGTTTAAAATGCCCTTTAAAGTGGACAGCTGGCTCTGGCACTCTGTCATCTGAACTGCTGCCACCTGCCAATCAGTTCTGCCAATCAACTGTGTGTGTGCGTGTGTGTGTGCGTGTGTGTGTGTGTCTGTGTGTGTGTCTGTGTGTGTGTGTGTGTGTGTGTGTGTGTGTGTGTGTGTGTTAACCATTATACCATCATGAATAATCATGTGGTGATAAAACATGATTGGTCACACAGTCAGTTGGTTGTCATATAGTTGGCCATGGTTGCTGTGAATCTTTCTCAGACGTGTGTGTATTTTGTCTCCAAAAATGCCTGCAGTTGTGTGACCCTTTGTTCCTCTCTGATCTGTGTATGTTTGCTCAGACCATTAAGGTTGATATTTAAACAAATCTGGCAACTCTCCGAATATTTACATTACACACATACCTACGACCATAACTTCACGCTTTTCAAACAAAATTAACATGGATCCAGAGTATGGTTCTCCAAGCTTTTCTGTCATCTGTGTGTGTGTGTGTGTGTGTGTGTGTGTGTGTGTGTGTGTGTGTGTGTGTGTGTGTGTGTGTGTGTGTGTGCTGGTTGTAAAAGAGACAGTCTGTACAAATGCAAATATGGTAATCTATGAGGTGAGACTGGAAATGTACAAGGTCTACCAGAACCAAAAAGGGACAGTCACTGCTAGTGCATCATGTTTATGTGATTGTTGGTGTGTTGTAAAGTATGTATGCATGCTGTTCACTTTCAGATTTAAAATGTTGTGAATTTATGAGAATATATGATAATAAATGCATCGTTGCCTGCTTGGTTGTAATCATGCACCACTGTACTCACCTCCATTTTGCCCCCGTTGCTCTGTTGTTTGTGTGCGTGTGTGTGTGTGGTGGGTGTGTGGTGTGTGTGCGTGCATATGTCTGCTAACTGTCTGCTGAATGATCTGCTTTCATAAGAAAATCTCAGAAGGTACATTTACCTTAGCAAAACTTAAAACTCAATGAACAACATATTTGGAGAATGGTATTAGAGCACAATCATTTCCTTTGAGCATTGAGTACGCTCTCGTTCTTTACCTATCATTGATGACTATAATTACACTGTCTCCTGTATTTGCCTCTTTTCTTCCTTCTTTCTCTTCTCCCACTCTCCAGCTGACCATAATGCGACACCTCTGTTTGACTTAAAGTGCTCCATTGTTGGGCCCATTAGCCCATCTCAACGATGGGGTGCATTTACTGGCCATTGCCATTTAGGAAGTATATCTATTTTCCACCTTGTCATTATTCAAAGAACAAGATAACTATTTACTATACTATACTACTACACTATTTAGCAGTGCAGCAATGTCGACACATGTAGCAAGAGGACAAATAGGAAATAGACGTAACTAGTTACAAAATAAAGGGACATAAAGAAAAATAAATACATAAAAAAAAAAACTGTTTAAAAGATACTTCTGACTGTTCCCAGCTCTTTATGCAGGTAAAACCCTGTCTTTTGACCAGACAATGCCTGTCATTGTTTCATAATTAGAGAGCACATGCTTGAAAGGGGGGGAAGGACCCACCAGCTGCCAATCAAACATCATGACAGGAAGTCATTGGAGTGTCACAAACTGATGTCATGCCTGCCAATCATCTGTGTGTGTGTTTGCGAGTGCATGCGTGTGCGTGTATGTGTGTGCTTGTTATCGCAGCACACTTTTCAATCATCTATTCCCTCAAGGATCCATTTGCCAATGATAGAAAAGGGAGGCGTGTCTATGGAGTGGCAGAGGGAGGGAGTGAGAGAAGAGCAGAAGAATAGAAAGAATAGGGGAAGTGAGAGTCACAGATGTTTGAACTCGTTTTCTGCTTGTTTGTCAGTGGGTTTTCTCCTCATGGATGTTCAGAAGCACATGTGTGGAACAGCCCTCTGCTCACTGTTCACTGTATGTGTGGGTGTGTGAGTGCATGCGTGCCTGCCTGCCTGCCTGCGTGCGTGCGTGCATGCGTGCGTGTGTGTATGTGCACGTGTCTCGTAGTTGTTTAATGTTAGAACCTGTTTTAGACCTATTGATGTTTTACCATTTGCTACCATGCTGACCAGTCCTCACCTGACCAGTCCTCCTATATTTGTAAAGATGTGGGTTAAAGGAATACGCCACCATTTGTTGAAATAGGGCTTATCACGGTCTCCTCTAGATGTAGATAGGTGGTCTCAGTGCATGCATTGTCTCAGTCCGGCGGAGCCGCCATTAGCTTAGCTCAGCGTAGTGAATGGAATCCTTTGTTGCTGTTAGCATGTCGTGAGTAAAAGTGAGCCAACAACAACAAAACAACCTAATTACTTCTTGTGGCCTGTGTATTCACAACAAGTACAAATAGCAACACAAAATACGACTAGACGATCTCCTAGGCATATATTGATTTGGGACTATATTGGGTGGAAGTAGCCAGCTGAAGCACTGCTACTTATTGGCGCAGAGATATCATGCAGCAACTCTGTGAGTACAGGTCTAATATGGGTCGATCTATCTATCCGTAAAATAACCATGCGTCATGTTTACAGTAATCACTTACTCTGTGGACAGCTGTTTATTGGGTCCATTCGGCGTTTTTCCCAGTTGACTTTATCACACTGGAAAAAAAAGTTGAGCACTGCAGAATGGATCAACGCTGAGAAATCCTCGGTAGCTGTGACACAACTGCGGGCAGCACGCTCATCTTGTCCGGCGGTACGTTGTCCCACTCTCCACATCATAGACACTCTATTTCAGTCGTCATATTCCCGCACACTCCCACCACCAGATCCTGTTGGCTTTCATCCTCACATCCTCAGGCTGTTCAGCGATCACTACCTCCTCCTTCTCCTGTCGTTTTATTCGAAAGCACGCAGCTCCTCTTCATCCTGTGTGTGTGTTGCTGGCGCGTCCGGAAAGTAGGTGAAGGGTCGTGACCGGGCGATCTACCTCAGCTGTAGCTAGGTGATTCAACTAAGGACTGCTGCAGTATTTAGACCCGGGCGGAACTCATCTTCAGCGCCAGATCCTTACAGCTACCAATGTGGTAACTCTTCTCCCAGTGTGATAGCTGCCTTGTTTGTTCACGTCAGTACTTTCCTGTATTTCCTCGTGCTTCTCCCACTGTATCTGCATGTGATTCTCTGTGTTTTGGGTCAGAGCCTCGGCCGTAACAGCTGCGTGATCTCTGTGCCAATGTAGCAGTGCTTTGGCTGGCTACTTCCACCCAATATAGTCCCAAATCAATATATGCCTAGGGAATCCTCTAGTCTTGTTTTGCATTGCTATTTGTACTTGTTGTAAATTCGCAGGCCACAATAAGTAATTAGGTTGTTTTGTTGTTGTTGTTGTTGTTGTTGGCTCACTTTTACTCGCGACATGCTAACAGCAAGATTCCATTCACTACGCTAAGCTAAGCTAACGGCGGCTCCGCCGGACTGAGACAATGCATGGACTGAGACAAAAAAATGTGTTTACCCACCTATCTACATCTAGAGGAGACCGTGATAAGCCCTATTTCAACAAACGGTGGCGTATTCCTTTAAATGATGGGTTAAGGTTTGCACTCTGGACTGTTACACTGTGCCTGCTCCTGGTTGCTTTGTTAATTGAAGCTGATATTTAAAAATAAATTCAAGAAGACTGTCTGGGAACAGATTGAGGGAAGTTTAATCATCCTCTTGTGTTCATGTTTTCTTCTTTCTTCATCAGAAAGTAATTATGTAGGTGTGTTTTGTACAACATATTCTGTGGTAGTACATATCGTTTACTTGCTACTGTCTGGTAGCTCAACAAAATCGACTGTGAAAAGAAACAATAATTCCCAAAGAAACATTCTTTCCCCGCTGGTCAGACATCAGACTCAAATAGCTTAATGTTTGTTTTTTGTTTTTTTTCCTCCTATACCTTTTCCAACACAGATGGAGGCTTTAAGAAACCTATATGATTAATTAAATCTTTCTCACATGCAAATGAGTAGCTGTTCACTTTCATACAGATTGTGGTGTTAGGTCATAAATATTCATGAGTCATCCTATTCCCACTAATGACAGAACTAGAGGTCATTCATCCTAAAGGACTGGTAATCAGCTGTTTTTACTCTGATATCCCGTGTGAAATTATGCTCAAGCGATAATGTCATAACTTGTAAAATTTAAAACATTTTACATATAGAAAATTATTCTATTCCTCCAGCAATCTCGGAACCCATTGGCTACCAAAATATTGTCCCGTTGCCTACAGATTCTGCACTTATATGCAGATATGTGTTCATTACCTCCAGCACCTGTTTTTTAGTAAATGTGCACTGTGAAGACACGTAGCCAATAGTTTGTGTTTTTACTGATTCCTCAATTTTAAAGGACTAACATAAAAAGGAAGTTGCTGACAGGCAGAAGTCGTAACGAGAAAAATGAAAGAAACTGTTTTTTTGCCTGCTGCTCAAAGGTGCAGAGAGGGGGAAAAGGTCAAAGATGAGTGTCCTGGCATCATGAGACAAGCCACTTTACTTCTTATTTACTTCAATGTCCTTGTTTTCTTTGTGTGCATGTACAAAGAGAGCTTTCTATTTCTGTTAATTTTCTGACTTGCAAAAGGCCACATGCACACACAAATGTTCTAATCAATGTATGTTCATGGCCTCTCTATGTTTCTGCCTATATTTTATTTGTGAATTTTTGTTCAAGTGTGTGTGTGTGTGTGTGTGTGTGTGTGTGTGTGTGTGTGTGTGTGTGTGTGTGTGTGTGTGTGTGTGTGTGTGTGTGTGTGTGTGTGTGTGTGTGTGTGTGTGTGTGTGTGTGTGTGTGCGCATCCAGTCATGCTGCCTCCCACAATAGCCCAGTAATAACACTCAAGAGGGACTAGAGAGAGAGAAGGCCTAATTAAGCTGTAGGTGTCCATCATCTTTGTACATCTTTCTCTAACCTCTAATACCTTCTCCTTCTCACTGTCCTTTTCCCTTCCACTTGCTGCTAAATGTAAGTCACTCAAACATAGCTACAGATGGTTTCTTGTTTATTGTAATCGGTTCATCTTCACTGTAGAACTTGACCCCATGAAGAAAACACCCCCGCAGATGAACACAGGGATATAGGGAGGGAGAGAATGAGGAATGAAGAAATTAAGGAAGTATAGTGTGTCAAGAAGGCATATAACACTGTATAGATAGCTCCAAAGCTTTCTACATTGTTTTATCTAATGTTCTTTCTAAAGCATTTGACGCTCAGAAATTCTTGAAGCGCCATATTTTACTCGGTAGCTAATGTTTTAAACCAGACTTTAAGAGGTTAAAGCATTGGTTACAATTTGCAATAATGTCTCTCCATTTTTGTCATAATCTTTTTGTCAATGATCTCATCAAAGATCATATAATCAGATCAGATAATACTTTACTTTAAGGATCTAGGGAACAACAGTTGAAATATGTTTTTTGTACCCTATTTACTTTTCAATATCTTGCACTTTTCCACCATTTGTCCGAATATATAATCACTCATTTCATGTTCAGTCACTTTCAAACATATTGCCGTTGGGCAGAGTTGGTCTCTGAGGTCAGTGTCGAAAAGTAAAAATCAAATGGCTGGATTAATCTTATGTGCAGAGATGGGAAATAACGAAGTACAAATACTTCGTTACTGTACTTAAGTAGATTTTTTAGGTATTTTTACTTTACTTTACTATTTATTTTTGTGCCGACTTTTTACTTTTACTTCTTACATTTTTAACATAAATACCGGTACTTTCTACTCCTTACGTTTTACAAAAGTGGTTCGTTACTTACAAAAGCGCGATGATACGTAACAACATTGTTTGTGACAGAACGTTCTCATTTTCATTCATAAATTCACCCCGTCTGTGTTGGGAAGCTCTGACATTTGGACTGTGGGGGCTTCCGTGGCTCTGGATCTGACGTGAGGTCACTTAACGTTACTAAGCAACAACAAGTTGCATTCTTTGCGCGGTCTTTCCTTTCTCGCAACTAGTTAGTTACCTAGAGTTTGAACTAAGTTTTATAAGTAACGAGATATGAAACGTTACTAAACAGACCTAAATAACACTACTTCAGTGTTTTCTGAAGTCTGTCCCTGAAGCTGCTGCCACGTCGGGTGACGCTGCAGCTGCCACCAACGTTAGACTACTGTTACCTGGTAAGTGAGAGTAACCTGGTTACCTGGTAAGTGAGTGTGTGCGCCTGTGTGTGTGTCTGTGTGTCTATGTGTGTGTGTACCTGTGTCTGAGTACAGCAGTAAACAGAATACAATGTTTATATTTCCTTGTTTCAGATGATGAGAGAGACAGTGAGAACTCCTGGCCTTCATTAGGTCAATGACTATGACAATATTAGAGTAAATTCTTAAATCTTAAATATGCATTGCTTTACACAATTAAATGACTAGACTATATGGTAATGTTAGTTAGCAATGGTCAGATAATTAACTAAAATAGAAAGAGTGGAGCTTTTTTCTCCTTCGTCTACTTTTTATGCATTTGTTAGCCATGGTGTTGAAGATTGTAAACCGTTTATTAAATACTTTTGAGTAAATGTAGGCCCTTATCAGCAGATTTTACTGCTAATCGATACAAAAGTTGTATGATGATGCTAATTATTAGTCATGGTTTTGTGTGGCAGTGTAGGGGTGGAGGTTAAATGGTTTATTTGTGTGATGTGATGTCCTCGGTTCGGTTGCGTTTCTCAAAAAGTTAAATCTGTCTCATCTTTTCTCAACTCTAAGTGTTGTTTTTCCAGGACTTTAAATTAACGCCATCAATACTTAAACGTCTGTTGCCCGTGTACAGTTCGTATTCAGAAACGTCACAGTACCGACTGTCTGGGGTGTTGCTCTGGGACAGGCGAGTATGAGGCTGGGAGGGGAAAATCACAGTATACTCACTACAAAAAAAATAGACTACACCACTGGTTAGTTGTACTCTAAAAGTATTCAGAACTTACATGTAGATTCCTATAAATGTTGATTAAAAATGGAACTGGATCTGTGAATTATTACAGAATCACAATTGAATTCATATCTTGTTACTCAGTCAGAATCTTATTAACCTGGAGTCCCAGTCTCTGTCACAATAATCATATATGTGATGTTTTAGGCCTTTTGGCAGACATCCATTTAAAATGTAGACAATGGCATATATACATAAAGAGCCTTTTCTCCATGTCTACTGAAGTTTCTCAGCTTGCACTCTAGTAACATTTGTGGTCCAGGTAGCTTTGCATAAAAAATGGTTGTCATTCGCAAGGCTACTTTTACTTTTATACTTTAAGTACATTTCCAAGCCTGTACTTTGTTACTTTTACTTGAGTAAATAAGTTAAATCAGTACTTCTACTTTTACCAGAGTATTTTTTAACACAAGTATCTGTACTTCTACTTAAGTATGAGAAGTGAGTACTTTTCCCATCTCTGCTTATGTGGACAGTTATTTCCAAGCCACAAGTGAAATGATTTAGTCAAGCTCCTCATCCTTCCCCTCATAAATGAAAGCAGCATATGGCCTGCTGTCCTTAGATTCACGGTGATGTTTGATTGCTTCATTTGTCATAACATGTTACAGAGAAGGTATTAAAGAGGCATCCAATGTCAGTTTAGTCCAAAATCTGTTTTATACACGCAATTGGACACAGCGAGAGATGGTCGTCTATTTATCTCTCACTTCTTAGGTTTTGTCTTAGTTATCGTCATTCATCTGCATTCACTTTTTTCAGTGTGTGGGGTTAGAGGTTAAGTGCTGTGAGAGAAGTGTTTGAAACCAAGGTGCGACATGACAAACGAGGCGGCAAGATGAAGGGGTGAAGGCGAGGTAAGCTATGGATAGGATGGAACAGAAATGAGGTTAATGAGAGAAAGGGAGGTAAAAAAGGAGGAAAAGGTAAAAGGAAGGGTGGTGAAGGAGGGGTAAGAGAGAGAGAGTTGAAGGAAAGGGTAAGCCTGTAACTTCGTATGTAGCAGTAATTAGAGCAAGGCTTGTCCCCAGTGAGGCAAATACACACACACTGTTAATGCACACACACGGTCATGGCCCTTCATTGCCTATTGAGCCCCCCTCTATGGGAGGTGAATAGGCTGCTTTGCCCACAGTCCACATTAAGCATTTCAAAGAAACATATTACCTCGGTGCACACGCTCCACCGTTATTTTTTCGCAGCAATGCACAGACATGCACAGGCTAAACTACAAAACAGTCACACATCAACTATACACATAACACACATAATCACACACTTTAAAATTACCATTAATATTGTTTTAAATAATGCACAAGCAGGCATATGTATAGTGATACTTCAAAAATACCAGGAGCAGTGGGTAGCGGAAGTGTAGACCAAAGAATATTGCATCAATAAATTCACCAGATAAATAAAACATAAGGTGGGTTATAAGGTCACAGTTTGCGTGTTGCAGGTATTAACTATTTAGCAGTTTTGACTGGCTCAATTAGCCATATCCTGCTCACTGTAGATGCTGGGCTGTGCATTTCAATGAGCTTCTATGGGAGGAGTGTTTTTTTTCCTCCTTTTGGTCACGTCAGCGTGTGAGCAGGCTATACTAGCCTCTGACTGGCTCCTGATAACTTCATATCAATCAGACCTTTGTCAGCAAAAAAGTTGACTCAGAACCTGTTTTTCATTATGATGGAAAAAAAAACGGAACAAGACAAAACCGTTTCATTCATCATTCACTGTAAATAATTTTCCATGTATCTCCATACACTCAAGTGGTAATGCTGGTTAACTGTGTTTCTCTCATTTCCCTATATATATATAGATGCAGTCAACTTTCACTCACATTATTCATTCACATTTAGTTATGGCGTTTAGCAGGTGTGTGTATTTGTGTCTGTGCATGTGTGTGAGCCACGGCCTTCTCCAAGTCATGACTTGTGCAGTGTCCAGTAGTGCTGAGTATGCTGTTGATGCTGACCACATACAAACTGTATTGACTGCTGTGGTTTGTAGTATTGATATGTGGCCACTTAAAACACTTAGTCTATTGTGTGTACGCCATCTTTTAATTTAGATTAGGCTGTATAGAGTAGCAATAGCTTTACATATAGCCTCTCTCTATCTTATTTATTGAACTACTCATACTCATTTGTTCCACTGTTCTTTGCATTGCATTGTAACCACCAAACTATACATATAGACCTGTATCCTTCCTATTGCTTACCATTTTGTAATACATATTTGCCTTATTTATTTGCCTTTCATACCTACAGTATTTGTATATTAAAGTTCAATGTATGTTTGAGTAATTACTGTTATAACAATTCTCTATTTTAAGGAGGAAAGAACAGCAAGAAGAGAGAGGCAAGCTGGGAACTTACGTTTTGGGAGCATTTCAATTTAAATGTGACTTTACTGCAGCGCTAGCAAAGGTTTAGCGGCAGCAGCAGTGCAGGCTGACGTGTTGTGTTTAGCTATGGCAGCTGCTTTTAAGGATTTGTATCTACCACTACCAGTTTTAAAAGTGAGAAGTGGTGGATGTAGTGCCATTTATAAGCTTATAAGCTGCAGTGTGATATACCTTTATTTGGGTGCTTCTTGCTATGTATGTGTGTCTATGTGTGAGAGGTTGGAGACACGCAGAGGCAATTCAGTTCTTGATACTGAGTCACAGCCTGATCTTGCATCTCTGCATTCATCTCACTGTGTTTGCATGTACAGGATTTCGGCCATGTATGTTTGTTGTAAGAATGGTGTTTTTGTTGTGTTAGTTACTGCTACCAGTACCACATCATACTGGAGGCTGTTGAAATCCTCATACAGAGTTAATATACTATGTTTTCTCCATTAACTCTCATTGTGTCTGATGCCCGTCTCTGTCTTTCTGTTTTTCCGTTTTACTTCTTCTCTCTGTTCAGATTCGGGAAGAAAAAAGAGGAGAAGAAGGACTCAAAAACAGCTCTCCAGCAACAGAAGTCAGGCCTTCTGAGTGATCATGAGTTCGACAGGATGAAAGATGAGAGGGAAAGGTAGGAAGCTTTGATGATTGTTTGCTTTAAATTTGCTGACATGCAGACTCAGATACGGTGTATATTCAGAGAAATGCACCGACGCATGTATCATTCCTATTTTGCACCTGACACACAGCAGACTTTTCCCTCCACAGACGCACGTCGGTAAATCAGGGAATGAACTTGCGCTCCCGGGGGCGGTTCAGCGAAAAGAGGAGGTGTGTTCAGGCGCAAACATTCCCTGGTGCTATTTTGCAGTTTCAGAAAACAATTCCGCCACTGACCAGAAAAAAACTGGTCTAAAGTCAGTGGCGCTAGTCTAAAGTCAGTTGCACTAGTCTAAAGTCAGTGGCGCGTTATTCAGATGCTATTTTAGGGGCGCATGCTTGGCCATAATGTATTGTGTACACAACGCGCATACACTTTGCTTCTCTCATCTACACGGGCACAGCAGTTCCCATTTTTGCAAACCATATATAATTACAAGGAAAAATATTACTGAAAATGCGCTTCAGGTGTTTGGATCGGTCAGGAGGAACTTTACAGTACAGTCCTCAAAAAGTCTCAGCATTCTTTGTGGCTTGTTGTGTTCCATGAATCCTGGATGTGTTGATGACATAAATGAGGAAATATTAGAGGACTTAAGGAGACGTGATGTTGAACTACGGCGGGATTGGACACTTGAGGGTCTGGGAGTGGCAATGCGCGATGTGCACTTGGTGGAGCGGGTGGACGGAGATGGAGTGGGGGGGAGGAGGAAGGGGCACAACAGGAGCAGGTGGTGCTTTTGGAGGCCCACGCTCAATGGCTGCAGCAATCCTCTCCAGACTTGAGGAGATGCGCCCGAGAGGCCGCAGCAACATCGCCACCCGATCAAGACGGGCATGTATTACTCTGCTGCATCCCGGACAGCTCCCGCTCCAGCCCTGACGAGAACGTCTCCTCGGCTGTGAACCCGTGTGCCAGGCAAATCCGCCGTCATAATAGCAATTCACCATGGAACAAGCGCGCCTGCTCTTAAAGGGAATGTGCGATGATGCTCTGATTGGTTTATTGCACGTTACGCCCAAACCACACCTAGCTACTTCAGACCAACCCATTTTAGATTTGCGTCGGGTGCAAGACTCATTTATCCCGCCGGTAAAATAGCAACAGCGCCCGAGATCCGCCCACAAAGCTACTTGCGTTTTGCGCTTGATACTTGCGTTTCAGATCGTTAAAATAGGGCCCTCTATGTTTTAATGATATTTGTGGACGTCTTATCTGGCTCTCCATCTGTCTGTCAGGATCGAGGCAGGGCATCCTGAGCTGCGAGAGCAACGGCTCAGAGACCAGCAAGGTGGCGGTGGCGGGTCGGCGTATCCGGATGTCGAAGATGACGACACAGACCCCAACTATGCCCGAATACAATCCTTCAGGAACCGTGAAATGGGTCCAATGCCATCTCAATCACCTCCCTACAGTACAATTCAGCACACCCATCCTGGCACCCCTTCCCCCCAAGGCCGTTCTGCCTTACCAGGGCATGGGAATCATGGTAACGATCCTGGAGCCATCCCTGATGGTGACCCCCTTGATAGGCTGTACGCCAAAGTCAATAAACCAAGGGGAGCTGGAACTACATCCCCTCCTGTCTCTGCTACTGCTACTGACAGGTAAGGCACCATAACCTTCTCAGGATATACTTACAAGAGTCAATAAAGCTCCAGCCTCGTGCTTGAGGGTGGTAGTTGATGTTTTAAACCAAAGCAAAGCAAAAAGGTTTGGTTCGGTAGTTTGACACACAGTGGCAAAATTGGTACAATTTGATCAATTGTTCTTACATTTAATTTTAGCATATAAAAGATCTTATAAAGCCTTAGTTTTGTCTTTTTGAAACCTGCAAAATAACCTGGGCCCCCTTCCTGGAGCTAGGCCTAGGCCTAAAGCTCCCAGGTTTCTCGCTGTTCCTTTCCTTTTCTGTCCGTCTTCACTTTTACAGTGCAATATTATCTTGCTGATGCTTCATATTTATCCCTCTGTTTTTCCCTCACCTGTCTAAATCAAGTTTATCTGTCACAGGCCTTTGTGTGTGTGTGTGTGTGTGTGTGTGTGTGTGTGTGTGTGTGTGTGTGTGTGTGTGTGTGTGTGTGTGTGCGCGCGCGCGCGTGTGTGTGTGTGTGTGTGCACGCGCGCGTGTGTGTGTGTGCGTGCGTGCATGTGTGCCTGCACGTGTGTTCGAGAACAAGGGAGGGATAGAGACAGACAGACAAAAAGGAAAGATTGAATTGTTTGTGCTTGCTTTGAGCTTCAATGTGAGCGCTTGTGTACTCATGTACCCACTGACATACACACAATAGTGTGTGTGTGTGTGTGTGTATGTGTGTGTGTTTTGTGTGTGTCCCAATAAAAACCCTGCAGGGTTCAATGTGGTCCTCTCAGCTCCACAATCCTTACTCCTAACCTTTATTATGTCAGTCACAGCTCACTTACTCTTGAATATATCTGCCAGTACAGATATCCTCACACACAGACACACGCATCCACCTAATTTCTGTACCTGTCTTCATGCGAGGAAGTAAACCTGTTTGATGGACAGTTCCAGGCTTCAAAGAGATTCTGACTTAGTGTTTTTTTTTTTTTTTTCTCATATTGTTTCCTTTCTGCATAAATAGTGTTTCATTATGGAAAGTCAAGACTCTATTGACCTTGGCTTGTAGGGTAGACTTCTTTAAGATTTTTATTAAAAGTAAATTGCTCAGATTTTTGGTAATGTGGAAGGGAAAGGGATCCAGCTAAGTTCAAACCTTAGTTCAGTTTTAGCCAATCCAAAACAGGGATGTATAAGCAGTGCCAGATTCTTCCAAACCTATACCAATGTGAGACATCACTGTCTTTAAGTAAATATAAGTAAATGCCACTTAACAGTCCCTCCAGAAAAACACAATTATGCGAACACATAATTCAATGCATAATCAGCCAAAGTCTGCATATTTATGCGGGGGCCGCATTTGTGCACCTTCGCCACATAAATTGCCGATTTCCGCGCAAAAAATGCAGGGTTTGCATGATTTCATAATCCACGCATTTCGTTTCAGAAAAGTCATATTAGCAGAAAGTTCAAAAATGTGTTTAGGGGAATCACTTTTTTTTCTCTTTTTCATCAAACCACAGTTTTTGCAACTTCCCGCAATTTCAAAATTGCATATTATATCCCGCATATTCCATCGCATTTTTTAAGGAAATGTGCCGCATAATCAAGGATTTTTGCCCTCAACAATCACAAAAAAACTGCGTTTTTCTGGAGGGACTGACTTAAACAGAGTGCCCTAAAATAATTTGTCTTAACTTGTGTCTACTTTTTAATTGTAAGGATGTAGGATGCTCCATGTTTTCTGGTCTTCTATGCAGCCAGAGTAATTGGGATTTTGTAAATAAACGTTTGCTTGGGCTTTAACAATGCATGATTATATGTACAGCTAAATATGCTAATCACAGTTGACATTTTGAACTATTTAATATTAAAGCATCATTTTTTTTCCGTAAATATGGTATGGCAATGTTTCAGTTTTCCAACGCTAACTTCTAACTAAACTAATTAAATTATAAGATAATACTACTTTATTCAACAAACTCATTAACTAGATGAATAAGAACGTTGAATGAATCCAGTGTGGGCTTGTGACCACTTAGTTTAATTTATCCAATATTTATTTACTCAAGTTTTCCCATCTATTTCCTCTTTCCTTCCATAAAAGAAGTAAAACAAGTTTAAGAATGTCTTGATTTTGGAAACCTATATCCATGGCCACAGCAGTCCTGGCAGATAGTGCTATTCATTTATCATCACTTCCTGAAACCTGATGATGCAGACAGAAGCAAGTCCAGGTATTGGCTGACAGTAATCGATGGTGCCAAAAAAAGAAGGTAGTCGTGTCAGCGGTGTCTGTGTGTGCATGCGTTACTCAGTGTTACTGTGCGTCAAGGGAGGCCGGAGCCGCGGTATGCATGTGGGAGACAGAGATAAACAAAATCGCTAAGGACTCCATTCCATCAGCAGCTCAGCAAAGCAATCAAGCACACCGATTTACACACACACACACACACACACTCAAACACGCATGCACGCACACACACAGTACAGTAAGTGATGCAGTGACAAAAACACCAACAACATTGAGCTCACAAATGTACCAAGCTCTATGTGTGTGTGTGTGTGTGTGTGTGTGTGCGCACACCATATATAAGATGTAGATAGACCGCTGTTCTGGTAATCATGGATATTAAAAACTACCAAACAGGCCCTGCCTTGTGCTTGATAATGATGATCATTTTAGGGCTGAAACAACGCCGTCAGCTCAGTCTGATTTACACCCTTCCCTGGAAACCATGAGTGCTGCTGGGTAACCAAATAACCAGTTTATTGAGTGAGTGGAAGTATTAATAACTTTAAGTTGGTCTTGATTCAAAAATAAAGATCAGCTGGAGTATTCAGCACACACCACTTCATAATGCTTGCTGTAAATTGATACTTTCACCTTCTAGTATAGGCCTTGTTACTTTGCTACTTTGAAAAACATTGTCACATTAATAAGTTGATATCTTCTTAATGGAACAATAATTCAAAGTAATAAACTTAAAATAGAATTAGTGTGATTATACCACTATTGTTTAGTTTAATTTGTGCTACCTCCCTTTAATTTCTGGTCATCGCTGTTAGTAACACAGCAGAACTGACTCTGGATCAGCAGTATGCCATTTTTTTTACTGCCTTTGCTTACCCATGCAGTCTGCTCTGTAACTACTGGTGCACCTCCACTAATTTGAAAAGCCTTCATAGTGATTTTACTCTGGAACTGGGTCTGAGCCAAACACTAAAACACCTCATAAATGCTATGCTTTCATATCTGCAAGTATCTCTGCGATACATGTGCAGCAAAGTGCATATTATCAATCAATAGGCACTCAGTAGTTGCCCCTAATAACCATAATGCTTACATTTGTCAAAAGCTTTGACAAACTCTCTAATAGAGGAGCAACAGGCTTCTGAAATAACAATGTTTTCCCTTTTTTTTATTATTCTTTGCCTACCTTTCCAATGATTGATTCAAATAAACAACACGGTTGCACACAGCCTTCTGCAACACTTTCATTGTCTTTGCAGGAGTTCAAACATGTCAGTTTCTTCGGGCAGTATACTGTAGGTCTTAAAATAGAGTAAATTATATCCCCCAGCACACATTTATGTGGCTGGCTGCATGTGCGTGTTTGTGCGTGTTCAGTGGTTTGCTTTAAAAAGCACTATCATGGAACGGTTATTTAACCACGCAGCACAGTAATATATCACACTGTCTGCTTCTCAACCAGCCCACTCCCTTTAAAGGAATATCTCACTGCTGGAAAGCTGAATATATCTTTAAATTGGGTCACTTATGTAGTAGAAATGTGATTTTTTTTATTTATTTATTTTTATTTAAATTGGTGTCTTCTAGGCAGAGAAAAGCCAGAAATGTGTTTTTGGCTCATATGGATGAAAGACACCAAATCCCAGAATGCACCTGCTTCGCTGCTTCACGAGTCCACTCCCAAGCCACGCCTCCCATTTAGCTACAGACAGACAGAGGCATTCAACTCAACTCAAGTGTGTTTTATTGTCATTTCAACCATATACACAAAACGTTTCACCGTGGCTCAAGTGGTGTTACACATTTAAAATATATAAAAACGACATTATATAAAAACGACATACAAAACAGGCAACATTTAGTGCACACACATTATAGGCTCCGTAAAGTTTGCATACTAGCATTAACGCTTGGTGGGCTGTAAACACCGAGTATAAAGACAGCCGTGAATTAGCGTGGAATGTAGAATGGTCGGCATTTAACGATCACAAACTCCAGCGGTTAGCAGTTAGTTGGATACAAATCACCCCATTTCTGCACCAGTCCGTGTTAACACAGCCCACCTCCACGAGTCTTTTACCCGGCGACAGAGCATCTCTAGCTTGGAGGGCTAGCAGGCCTGGTAGTTGGACAGTCCGGTACACTGTTGTTCAGCCATGTTTCCACAAAAACAAAAAACACGGCAGTCTCTGAACTCGCGTTGGGAGTTTTGTTGAAGTTGGATGTAGCCCAGTTTGTTGTCTAATGAGCGGACACTTGCAAGCAGGATTGATGGGACAGGTGGCCGGCTAGCGATGGCTTTCCACCTAGCCGATGAGGATGTCCCATACCCGGCTAGCGGCATCGAGCGACACCGCTGGTTGAGGTGCTGGTCTCCGTGCAGGCGAAGCTCACGTAGTGTGCCGATTATTCCGTCTGTAATAACGTTCCCTGCCTATTCTCCGATCTGTACCAGTGTATTCCGGTGGTATACGTGCAGTAGTTTGAATGCACATAATTGTTGTATAAGTTTGCTGCTGAGAAGAGAGAGCCTTAGCGAAGATTCAAGATGGCTGACTCTCGTTTTGAATGGACTCGGCAGTCCAACCCCCTATGGGCAGGTTGAAAAATGCGGAAGTAGCTGGCTGTAGTCCATAGACTCTGGGCAAAAATCTTGCATTGTCGTTTTACATTATCGGGAGATTTTTTACCTGACCCACAATACAGAGATCTCTCATCTCAGGGGGACATGAGGGAGGGACGCACGGTCATACCGTATTTCTACTGATACAAAGCTTAATGCTAAATCGGTGAAGTATCCCTTTAATTCTAAAGGGCACTGCCAGCTCAGTTCCTTATGCATGGAAGAGTTTAATGCAGACTCATTTAGTGAACCCATTACATAGGTAGGTATTTCCTATGTCATCATCCTTTACATGAGACAACCTCCACAATAAGGTGTCTAATTTAAAAAATGCTGTGAAAACAATGGTTGTCCACATTTTTTTATATTTAGACGTTACCTTTACTGTGTGATCGGCTATATTGACATGTCATAATAAGTGACACAAAATGGGTTAGAAAACGACAGAAACTTGTTGTCTTATATTTACTGCAACACGGCTCCCCTGGCCAGGCCTATGTCATCATCTCACATTTATCCTACACTAGAGACAGTTCTAAAAAGCAAAAAGCCAGCTAAGTCCGGATGGAGTACTAAATCAGTGAGAAAAAAAGATGCATTTTCATATTCAGTCAGCTTAGCATGGACGTACAGTCTTTCTCCTGGTGTCCACCCTCCTGCAGCTCCTCTGCCTCTATTTCAGTACACAGATGGACCAATTGGAGGGCCTGAGTGGCTCACATAGGGAAGGAAGTAGCAGTGGGAATCAGGCTGGGAGAGAAAAGGACGCAAGCAAAGGAGCTCTTTATAAAATTGTCAAGTAGAGGGCAGGATTCTTCGCCCACCCGCTGTGTACACACACACACATACGCGCACACACACACGCATACACACATGCATACACACACACATAAACATATACATCAGCTTTCTCACACCCTCGCACTCACACACTTAGGTGCATGAACAAAACTGAGGTAGTTAGGATGTCAAACACACACACACACACACACACACACACACACACACCATTTTCTGAAGTGACCACCCAAGCCTTGGATGAGTGCTGCCCTCCGTTTTCTTGAGTGGGTGCCCCCTCCCAACCTCGCCCATCCACTACCTAACCCTTCCAAGTGCCCCTTGCAGGTTACCATAACAACCACGACCTCTGGCACTCCACCAATTAGAAAACAATCAGTCTGGAGAGACCAGAGTGGAGTGAGCTTGAGAGAGAGAGGTACTGTAGCGATAAGTAGAGAGCAAATACCATCAAGAATGAAAGAAATGTCCAGAGTGGTTCACTTTTTAACCCCCTCCCCCCCCCCCTCCCCCCCCCAAAAGCATCACATCCAACATGTTGGAACTGAATGTTGGAAGTGAGAAACTCTACTAGAAAATGTAGCTTTGGTTGTGCTGGAAGAGCAGCCGCCCACTGACTGCTTTATACCAGACAGTAATAGGCTTTTCTTCTCTATAGCAAGATTTCCTGTGGGATAGTAGTCAGTGTGACACAATGTGAAATGTCGTAGTGTGAGCTTTTTTTGACAACTAAAATGCTACACATAGGCAAATGTATTAATTTCTACACAAACTGTACCTTACCTAAATATTTAAGCTTGCATATATAGATTGCCCTCGTCTTTCTTTTCAGAGTACATGAAAGGAAATAACATCTCTCTCAAATTGTGCATTAATAGTCAGTGTGGTGAAATAGAGACCATGAGAGACACAGAGGGTGCTCGTATTCAGAAGAGAAATATGAGCATTTAGCATTGCTTGGCTGGTCACTGGAGAGGCTTTCTTTCCTCCATGTTAATTAATCAGATATTCTCTCAGCTCAATTAGTGCCACGCACAGGCCTTTTTTTTAACACAGTAATACATACTCGCTGTCTTTATCTTGCACAGTTCTCACACACAGAGTGGAGGGGCGGGTGTGTGTGTGTGTCTGTGTTTATTAGGGGATGTATCTTTGCTAGCTTTGGGTATAAACATGATTTTGGTACAAATAAGCATTAAAGCCAAGTCACAAAGAAAAGCTCTTTTTTAGCATTACTGAATAAACAACCAAGATCAATTTAACGCAAAATGCTTTGGAAAATAGCTGTGATAGGAGCAGTAACTTCCTGGCTCGATTGTAAAGGTTTCTATCACATTGCAGTTAATTCTACAAGGATTTAATGCAAGGCCTACTGTCTCCAATCCACACATGTAGCCCCTTGTCTTTCTGACAAGTGAGGGCAATTAATGGCTGATCTATCCACAAAACAAAATGCATTGGTTGGTAAAGCAGCTAAAAACAACCCATCCCATCTCCTACCGCCTGTTGATTTATTGTAACAATGAAGAAAATATTTCTCTAATCTTTACTAGCTAGCATTATTATGGAAACTGTGATAAGAAATGTGAAAAAAACAGAGAAGCAAGCAGATTCAAGGACCATGGCGGATATGAGAGAGAAATTTGGAGTGTTTTGGAATGAAAGGGAGGTAAAATGGAAGGTTAAGTGGGATTAGGAATAAAGGGGAGAAATGGGAGTTGAAGAAAGAAAATGGGAGAAAGGGTGAAACAGAAGAAAGGTATGGAGAAGAAAGAGCCAGAATGAGTGTTAAGAGCGAAAGGAACAAATTAGCAGGAGGAAGTGTTGAAAAGGGCGATTTCATTCAAAAAGCAGGAAGAGAGGGATACAGAGTACAGGATAATGGTTATGGAAAGCATCGAAATCAAGACAAAAGAACAGAATGAAAAGAGAGGAGAAATGAGCTGGAGATATTTGGAGAAAATGATTGAGGGTGAGTGCATGTTTAGAACTAAAAAAAATGAAAGCAAAGAGGATGATTTGGAAAAGAGAATACAGGGTCCAAATTTTGCAGGCTGAAAGGAGCCATGAGTGGACCCAAATCATTGCAGGAATGAGAAAAGAGGATCAACTGGTGGAAAAAAGGGAGAAAAGAAGAAGTTGTGAGGGATTTAGAGGGGAAGAGAGGCTAAGTGGATGTTTTAGGATTATTCAACAGATGAGTTGGGGAGCAAGGTGGACGGAATGAGGACATGCAAGGAGGATGAGGAGGGGGGGGGGGTCAGTGAATGGCCAGGACTAAAAGGGCAAATTAGAGTAAGAAAGGGAGATGGGAAAGTACAGAAAAGTAAGAGAAACTGAACTGAGATGCTGGGAGTAGAGGATGTGTAGAGAACTAAAAGAGGAATGAGAAGAGGTTGGGGGGGGGGTAGACCAGAAAAAAGCCCAGAGTGTGTGTTTTCCGGACTCAAAGCGTGTGATTCAGCCTGGCTAATAAGAGAGAGCTCTCAAGAGGCACTCGTCCGCTCCATTCCTTCCTCCCCCTTGCTCCCTTTCCCTTCACTATACCCTTTCTAGGTCTCTCTTCCCCCTGTTGCACTCTCTTCCTCTCATTTATGATTTCCGCCTCTTGTATTTGCACAAGTACTTTTCAATGAAAAATAAATTCCATGTAAAGGACATCCGCTCGCGATGGGGCACGTACACGGTTGAAGGACACATGGGCACAGAGACTCAGGTTCTTAAAAGGACACACAAACAGATGGACACTAAAAGTTTGAAGACACAAAAGATACACGCTCAGGGACTGATCTTTCACGTTATTTTCCATCTATATGGATGTTTGTTATTCCTTTACTCTTTTATCTTATACACCTTTCATACAGCAGTATTAGAGTAAATTAAATTGACATTTCCGTTGTGGTCACCCGTAGCTAAGCAACTCTGTTTTTTGTGTGCATATTGTGTGTCAGATTCTGTTTGGCGAAGCCTTGTACACACTAGGGATGAGCGAGTAGAGCATTATCTGTATCTGTATCTGTATCTGTTAACCATATGAATTATCCGTATCTGTATCTGTACTCAGACTGGGCGGGGCCTATCCCGGAAGTGGGCGGTTTGTTTTGGAATGGGCGGGGTTTTAACCGGTATGTTATTTTAAGCACGCAATTGATATGGGTTGATCAGAAATTGTTATATTTATTGCTGATTAGAAAACAATTTACATGACAGCATCAGCATTGAGCTTCAGATCAATGGTTTTGATCACGATAACAAACTATATATATAACAAGTTTTGCAACAATGAATACAACACATGCGGTTGCAATTATGAAGTAAAATGTAATGAACAAGAGTTTTCATACTCAACATAACTTTCTTTTTTTTTTTTACTTTTAATTTTTTATGATCAGTGTGATTTTTTTATTTTTTTTGGTTCTTTTTTTTTATTTTATTTCCACACTGTGTGTGTGTGTGTGTGTGTGTGTGTGTGTGTGTGTGTGTGTGTGTGTGTGTGTGTGTGTGTGAAATAGAAAGAGAGAGAAGGGGGTGGGGGGGACTGTGTACAGATCAAATAGTCCGACGCTGTTTTTCAGATCTGCATTGACTTATAAAATGCAGCAAGAAAGTGTCAGACACTCAGGGCCAGATGTACGTACATTTGCGAACGTAGCGTTATCAGCGCCATGGCTCACCCGCAGATAGCGAACGCAATGATACCATAGTTTACGCCATATTTACCAAACCTGCAGGTCATCCGTAATTAGCGCCTTTCTCCGCCCACTATACCGTAAACTGTAAGTACTTGTGCTATGATACGGCTGAGTGCAGACTGCGATATTCCCACTGCTGATGCTATGACTGTTTGAAATTATCCTGATGCCAATATTTGTAATGTAGCGAGGAGTTTAACAACTGCTGGAATGTGAACTCTGAGTCGGAGATTCGATGTCATCTTTGATTTCTTCCAGTAACTGTAATCTTGCATGGCTGCTTAATCTGTGATCCTTGTGGCAAAACTCCTTTCAGCTCGTCTCCTCGGCCTATGTCTTTGTCTTGCTCGGATTACTGCTGTCATTTCACCAGGAGGCATATGTGAGGAAACCCGCTTCCAGGTTTACACCTGCTTTTAAGAGGCGGAGAATTTTCACCGCAAAATAGAGGCGCGCTATCACTGGCGGTGTTTGTACATACCACGGAATACGTAATTAAGCGCTCTTTACGCTTCCCCTCCCATCTCTTTACGGTAAACTCCCACTTTCCCCGCGACCCTCCCATGAATAAATATGCATGACACGAAAAACGCAATTTGCCCTTTTCAGCTCCCACGACATGCAGTTTGCGCTTTTACATCATTGCGGCCTGTTTGTACATACCTCGCCATGATTTTACGCGCACGTTGCGACACAAATACGCCTGAAGTGGGCGCAAAAGCGTTAGTACATCTGGCCCTCAGTGCGTGAAGTAAAAAAAACTGGTTAGAGCCAGCTGACGGTTTAAAAAAGAAAACAAATCTCCGACAGGCAGAGACGCAACGCGAATGGCATTCTACCAAGCACTTCGTCTACAAACCGCACGTTTACCAGAACTCTACTGGTTAATAAGTAAGTACTACAAACCGAAGTAAAAAAACAAACCTGAAGCTGAAGAGACCCTAAACGTTAACGGAAAAGACCCGCGAACCTGAGTGACTGAGGGAGAGACAGACAGCTGTTCTCTTCTCAGTGTTCTGTGAGTGAGTGAGCAGAGCGTGTGTAGGGGAGGGGCCCTGTGACTACTAGCCTATCACAGAACGCAGACACAGTCAGCTACCCAATGAGGATTTTTATTCAATCCGAGCACAGATATTGACTCGTATTACTCGTATAATACTCGTACTCGGCAAAAGTGCTTTATCCGTACCGGATACTCGTTTCAGCCGAGTATCCGGCTCAACTCTAGTTCATACACAGTGCATTACTTCTTATTGTGCTCTTTCACTGTGTGAGAGGGTAAGTGAATCTTTTTTTGCCGTAATTATTTTAACAGAAAGACAAGACAAATTGTATGTATAATATATGTTTTCACATCCATATAATCAATGTGAGCTTGTCACAGTGAATCCAAGTCTAGTGTGTGCAACATGCTTCACTCACTTACTATTAAGTTTGGATCATAAACAATTTATGACATTCACAAGTGTTTATATTAGGGCTACATATTTCTGTTCACATCATTAATTCGTCGTCACACCTTTCAAATAAATTAAAATTGATGTTTGGGGATGAAGATCAGGCTAAACAATTTTGGTTAAGGTTAGGTATTATGCATGAGGTTGGGTAAAAATGATTCTGGTCAAAGGCTGTTTCTTGCTTTAATAAATCTAATAAAACTATCTTGGTTAAGTTCACATGGCCAGCAAATATTTGTATAACCAGCAAAGAAGATTTGACAGAGGGTATTGGAGAGATGAGGTCATATGAAGTAAAGGTCAGCTGGAGGGACTTCTCAAACTTTCTGGAGAGATTCTTAGTCAAACTAGAATCAAGTCTAAAACGACCTAATGGTAGATGTTTACGTTACACTTTCCACAATGTGTGCACAAGTAATATATGAATATAACATTGTATATCATTGGTATTATATATATATATATATATATATATATATATATATATATATATATAGGGCTGTCAAATGATTACAATTTTTAATCAAATTAATCACAATTTTCAGTGGATTAATCATGATTAATCACCATTTGAAATTACACCTGAATCCTAACCATTTTTTTTCTGAAATGCATACCAAAAGATACTAGTGCTGTCAAGCAATTAAAATATTTAATCGCGATTAATCGCAGATTTTTATCTATTCTAAATGTCCCTCGATTTCTTTTTGTCCCATTTTATTTTCTCATTTTAATTCTCTTATCAGCATGGAAAAGTAGATTGGCTTGCTTTGTGACAATGTTTTTGTTTTTATTGAAAACAACATTGTCATATACGTTATGTTCAATTTCACACTAACATTCACACTTGGAGCTAATAATCTGTCACATAATGTAACGCTGTTACCTCGATTTTCCATTGCAGATAGTACTGCCTCATGCCTGAGGCGAGCGTGGCTCGTCCTACTGTCTATGGGCTCATAGCGTCGTCAGCGGCATAGCCGTCGTCATAGCAACTGGTTTCCCGTGACTCATTTCCTGGTTCTCGTTCTCGTTCATAACCAACGTAAAATCAAGGAGAGGGTTTTCCTGCTCAAGGTTTCCCACCGTGGTCAGAAAGAACAGAGGAGACACTTTGTTTCTCTCACTGACTGTAGAGTCACTACTCGCTCCGAAGCTAATCGCCGTGACGAGCCTACTAGCTACGCAGCTAGCAAGCTAAAACCGGCCGCGGCCTGTGTCTGTTTTGTTTCCGGTCTGCGAAATTACAAGACCCGCCCTTCAATCACTACTATTGGCCAGGCGTCAAAGGTATATATATATATATATATTATTATAGTCACATTGTAACTATGGTTTGTGTGCCAAAATCCGACCTCTATCAGTTTGTTTGTAGATACACCTGTTCATTTTATGTTCTTTGTGAGCCTGAAACTGCACCTTTCCTACAAGAGTTTTATTTCTATTTTTTTCTGTTTAGAAAAAAACTGATAGCCTAAACTATTTCTTTGTCCTGTCTGGTTCCCTCTATTGGCCTGCCCAAAGGACTGAAACTCATATTTTTCTAATACTTACTATTAACCATAATATTTCTCTAACCTTCACCATATAGACAGCACCGTGACTCAGTAGTTTACACTGTCGCCTCACAGCAAATAAGCACTGCTGAGTACTGGGGATCGATGTGTGAGTTTGCTTGTTCTCTGTGTTTGCATGGGTTTCCTCCAACAACCAAATAGAAGTTAGTGCTCCTGTCAGCGCTCCTGTCAGTGCCCTCTGACCAAAAAGGCACTGGCAAAAAGAAGGAGATGGTCCCTGGGTTGTAGCTGCCTACTGCTCCTATGTATAGGTTAAATGCAGAGGACACATCTTAACCTACTGGTGACGGATCAGAAAAATTCTTAGTCTATTAATGGCTTAGGAAGGCACTGACAAACAGCGTAGTACTGCCAAGTGCGGCAGCAGATCACAAAGCATTGTATAGATTATGTTAAAGAAATGTCAACCAACAACTTGTGTGTATAATTAGGAGATGAATATAAAAAAGTGCAGACAATTAAAAAGGCATCCTCTGTAGCCTTTTTAACTGTCTCTGCACCTTGGGAAGAGCACAAAAATTGTGATTGATCAGCTTGGGCTGCTTGTTTTTTCTATTGCAAGTTCCTCATGCAAATAACAATTGTTGAGACTGAAGACAACATAAAGAATTGTGAAGAACAGTTCAGTAATTGTCTCCTTTTTATCAACATACCGTACATTTAAGGGTTAAGCGATCTTTGTTATCCCTTAATGGGGCAATTCTGTTTCACAGCCAGCAGAGAATAAAAGATGGCAGTTCATACACAACATAACGTAACATACATTCATATTCATACGGGACAACTTACATCAGGGTAATAATAAGACTAATGGTAGCTATGACAAATTAGCTCTTAACTATCTTGGTTATAAACCTTGGTGCAGTGTACCTGCACCAAGGCAGCAGCCAGTATTCATAAGACAATGGGTGACTTGGGTCAGCAGGGATAGATGGTCAAAATGTATCCCTGCAATTTTGCCACACATTTTCACAATGCCGTTTAATCTGTGCTTATTTGTCAAGATGCAAAGCCATCTCCACTGCCAAATTAGACAAGGCAAACCTGCCTGTCGTTCTTTGTCATGAAGTGAATAAAATAATTGAATCAGAAGCTGTTGAAATATAAATTTAAAACGTGATAATGTACAGTACAGTACATCTGTCTGCCTTTGCTGTAGAACTATCAACCTGATGAATATAATACTGGACTATAAATCAAAACCTGTGCTGTAGGTAACTGTCATGGGACAGCCCTTGTGTCCGGTATAAATCCAGCTTCAGAGAGATGCCATCCACAACTATTGTGGTTGGCAGAGGCATTAGGCAAATTGGCCTCCCGTCATACACACATGGCTGTTAAAGTCAAAGGGGAATGTTGAGCCAGACAGCCTGCCTACATGATTTTGTGCCAGCATGTTTACCACCTGTAGCGCCCCCCCTCTCTCTCTCTCTCTCTCTCTCTCTCTCTCTCTCTCTCTCTCTCCCTCTCGCTCTCTCTCTCTCTCGCTGGCTGTCAAACACACATACGCACACATAGAAGGCTTGTCTAAATAATGTTATGCCAGACAATTTTCAGACTGTACAATACGCACACACTGATTATCATGAGGATAGGATGCCAGCCTCCTTTGCCACTGTGAGTGTCTCTCTTGCACATGCCGGCTTTTAGACAGCTAGTCTGATTGATGTCACGGCAGTCGATGGAGCGCTAATTACTCCCCTTGCATTGACGGCGCCGCGTAAGGAGCAGTGTCATATCCCGTCAGATGCATTTTAAAAACATGTGTCACTTCCTGTTAGCCTGTTGAGTAAAAGAGAGCAACCTGACAGCTCATACGCTCCACATACACAACCGCTCTGTATTACTTTTTCTTTGACACTCTCCCCTCTCCCTCCCTCCCTCTCTCCCTTTCTCTCTATTCTTGCCCCTGTCTTTCTTTTTGCCTCTGACCCACCTGCCAGCATTGGTGATCTTTTGTTGTCAGACTTCATTAGCAGAGACGTCAGCTAATTAGAGCCTAGCACAAGCTTGGGAGATTAGGAGGGAGAAGATGATGAAGAGCGCGGCAAGGGAGATATGGAGGGAGGCAAGAGGGAGACAGGGCAGAGGAGATGGAGATAAGCTGATGATGAAGAGATTAAGATGGAGTGGGAGGGAAGGAGAGATGGATGGTATCAAGTAGGGCTGTTGGTAGGTCAAATCGATTCATATTTTCAAAAAAATCGTTTTTTTTAGATTTTTTTTAAAGTTTTATTAGCTCAATCCAAATACAGTATAAATAATTTGGATGTTTAACAATCTTTGTTGCACACTGCACAGTGACTTTTCAGTTAGAGAAAGGGTTTGCCTTTGCAGTTTTGTTTATGTGGATGCACTTTAATTAAATACAATAACTATATATTTTTTTAAATATATTTACAGTTCGCAGTTATTTTGTTTTAAATGGAAGGGGGGATCGAATCAAATCGTAAATTGAGTTATGAAAAAAGAGTTTTAGGAAAAAAAATCGCCCAGCTCTAGTATCAAGGTAGGGATGTAAATGACAGCAGAGATGATTACCTGCATAAACTGTGGAGGGCCGAATGAGGAGAGAGAGAGCGGGAAAAGGATGGATGGAGATGCGAGAAATTGAAAATAGATTGTGGCAGAACTGTGAATATTTACTGTACTAAATGAGTCACAGTGAAGGAAAATGTGAAAAGAAAATTGAATGCATCATAGAAATGTCAACATTACCGAGCATATAATATATAGAAAGCTCATATACATGTCAACACACACGTGATGGACAATAACTCACATTGATTAAGTTGTTTTTCTTACTTGTAGTAATTGTGTGTGTGTGTGTGTGTGTGTGTGTGTGTGTGTGTGTGTGTGTGTGTGTGTGTGTGTGTGTGTGTGTGTGTGTGTGTGTGTGTGTGTGTGTACAAGTGAGCGCAAGCAGCCAAGTGTAGCACAGATACAAGATACAGAGAGTAAGAGAGATAATGCATTGACCTGTGTCCGGTGTTGTGATCTGGTCTATCCTTGTAAGACACAGCTGATAACGATCCCCTACTCTACAACTAGACACCAGGGAGAGCACACAGGCCAGCACACATCTGCGGACGTGTGCATAGAAAATAGGACTACAACTCCCTCTTGTCACCATCAGTCATTATGAAACTACATGTTCCCTTACAGCTATCGACTGTGCTTTGTCTCCTGTCATTGCCAAGAGATGAGAACAGCCTAAAAATAATACGATCATTATTATTTTGAGACTCTTCATTCATGAGTTTGAATAGTTCAAATACTAATTCATTGTTTGTGTTGTGTAACAACATGAATAATTACGTGTATATTGAAGTTGTACTGAATTAAGGGATTATGTGTAATTAAGTTAATTCATGCAATTTGTATCAGTGGTTAAAAAGGTTTTAAGGTTCCTGCCTTATTACACATTTAATAGGGAGTCAATGTTCACTTCCTGTTGCATTGAAAAGGGTAAGACAGTCATCTGTAGCTGTGACATTTCTGAAGCAGCAGCTATTGTCTGCTGCTTTAATTAGCAACAGCAGGATGCAAAGGCACAAATTCCCTACTTTCCATTTATATACAGTATGTATCATCTCTTAAGCTTTTAAATCAATTGCTGTTTATGTTTTCAAGCGTTATTGATTTTTCTAAATGGCTATCATGACTTTGTGTCTGTGCTAATGAAAGGAAATCCTACTTCTACTACTTGACTTTTGTTTTTTTTATGGGTTACTTCTTGTTTATCTACACACATACTAACACACACTCTAACATACACACATTTGAAACGTAATAAATCAGACCGAGCTGAGAGTCTGAATGACATATTCCCCCGTGCCACATCTAAGAGGAGACCATACATCACCTGTGTGTTTGTCCATCCCTGTGTGTGTGCACGTCTGGGAGCTTACGTGTGTGTTGCTGCTT
Source organism: Gymnocephalus cernua (assembly GCA_023631565.1). Classification (NCBI taxonomy): domain Eukaryota; kingdom Metazoa; phylum Chordata; class Actinopteri; order Perciformes; family Percidae; genus Gymnocephalus; species Gymnocephalus cernua. The sequence goes on along the minus strand of CM042434.1, from coordinate 8,583,707 downwards.
GTGTGGCAGATTGCACCATAGTTCTTTGGCCATTTTGTGTCAGATTTATGAAACCTTTCAGCTCAAAGTCATCTGTTAGAGAGCACTAAAAAACATGCTTGACCTGTCCTTTGTATTTTTCCTTGTCTCACCCTTTTCTGTTGTCTCCATCTCTCCCTGTCTTTCTTTGTGTACATCCCTTATATATTTTTCTCATGGCAAGAAAACCCCAATAGATCATCCGGTGCATATGAATTGTGTGTTGGTAATGTATTACTTAATGTCTCATCTTAAAGTGAACCCGGCTGATAATGCATTTTCAATGTATTTACACTTAATGTGGGCATTAGAGTGGAAATACATTAAGCATCTTTCAAGGTATTTAAACCTATGCATAGTCATTTATTTTCTGAATGGATTGTGTTCAAGTCACATCCCGTCATTAAAAATGAATGTTAAACATACATGACCTATATCACATATGACACTCTATCCTGGCTTCAGCAGTGGGGTTTCGCCTTTAGATGGCCTAATGACAAACGAACCCAAACTGATTAAAAGCCAGCCAGAAAACTGATTTTAAGGTTGCGCCTTTTTTATAACCAGGCTTGTAAATATTTATAGTCTTTGATGACAAGGACATATCCCTTTGCTGTGGACATTGATTTATTTTAATAGTATATCTTACCATGTTATTAATGGAACAGAATTCTCAATTATTAATAGCAGCATTATTAACAGCTATGCCGAGTTTCCGATTCTGATTTTAAACATTTATAGAATTATTATTGGTGTGACAGAGCAAGAGCAGGAGATTGATCTCGCTGTGTGTGTGTGTGTGTGTGTGTGTGTGTGTGTGTGTGTGTGTGTGTGTGTGTGTGTGTGTGTGTGTGTGTGTGTGTGTGTGAGAGAGAGAGAGAGAGAGAGAGAGAGAGAGAGAGAGAGAGAGAGAGAGAGAGTAATCCGTTGCTGGACTGGAGCTCAGATGTATGCTTTTATTTTGAAACATGTAAGCTTTATACACCACTTCTTATTTTTGGCCTTAATATAATACTTAAATGTTTCAAAATGAATGCTATAGGTATGGTATAGACATGTTTTAGATACAGAGTCATCTACTGTATCACACACAAGCACAGAACAATGCTATTAGGTTATTACACATGAACCAACCCTATTGGTGTTTAATGACCATGAGGTAGTTAAAAAGTGACGTCATACAAGTCTGCTTTTTATGGCTAACTTGTTTTTCTAAAGTGAATCAATAGCTTCCTCAGTCTGTGGTCAAGGAACTATTTGCATAAATGTGTGTGCATGTTTGTGTGAGTGTTGTGTTATGTCTTTGTTTATCATATTTATTTCTTCTTGAGCCCACCCTCTTCCTTTTATGCGGGGTGATAAATCGTATAAAGTACCCTTTGTTTGCGAGTATGTGCACTTGTGTGTGTTTGTTTATGTGTGTGCATGCTGTGGACAGAAAATGAATGAACCCCATTCTCCCCTGCCCTCCAGAGGGTGAGGTGTGTGTGTGTGTGTGTGTGTGTGTGTGTGTGTGTGTGTGTGTGTGTGTGTGTGTGTGTGTGTGTGTGTGTGTGTGTGTGTGTGTGTGTGTGTGTGTGTGTGTGTGTCTCATGTGGAGCTTCTTGTGACACAAATCATGTCTACTGTGATGCATAAACATGAAACAACACGGCTAAAAGCAGAGCGGAACACAGAACGATAGGAATAGAATAGAAATGTTTGGCTTAAATATTATTTTTAACAGTCTGTATGGTTTGAATATTCTCATGTCTTTCCACTGACTTTATTTCCAATCACACCACTTTATTTCATTTCTCACATTGAACCCTTTTCAAATGCATCCCAAGTTTGGAGTTGCTCTAATAAAAGAGAAGGTTATACCACCCATTACTCAAACATTTAATGAGAATCCAACAGTTGAACAGAAAACACATAAAAACACTGACAATAAGAGTGTTAAGAGACATTCAGTTTAATGAGCATTGACACTTTATTCTGTTCTTGGTTTGTGAGGCTTTATGGGAAGCCCTTGATCCATGACTGTTGAGAAATCCACAGGCACATGCAGTTAGAAAGAGGTGGTCAGAGGGTGAGGGCAAGAGCAAAGGGAGATGTGGAATGTAAATTGTTTTTCATATAAATAATCGTGATGAGCTGCCAGTTTGCCTGAAGCCACCTACACACGATCCACGGTAAAACCGCTTTGGGCTATTGACAAATTGTACGGTGATTGCTTCTTTTCTATATATGATACATATTCACTCTTTCTTTCAAACTCCGTTAATTGGAATGATGTTCAAGCCCTGCTTGGGCGGAGACGGACACAATTTGTGGGTGAGGTGAGAAAGAGGCAACAAGCGTGTTAGCGTGTCCACCTGGGTGAAATGTTTCCACCACTGCTGATCAGAGCTGGAGCCAATAAATACTGTATCTGTGACTACTGCAGAGTCATTTGTCCCGGGAATGATTGTAAACTTTGCCAGTTACACTTTACTTGAAGGTATCTACATAAGAGTGACATGACACATAAATGTTAATGGCATAACACTTCTTTTAGTAAGTGTCATTCTATTTTTGTCATGACAAGTTATGGTTAGGGTTCATGTGCCATGACTGTATCATGACTGTCATGTGTTCATGACAGTATAATGTCACTCTTATGTAGATACCTTCAAGTAAAGTGTTACCACTTTCCCACTAAAGCCAAAAGCCAGATGTTAGTGGATTTGTGTCCAATGGGAAAGGGCATTTAGAGGTGTAAAAGCTTTAATTAATCTAGTTGCATGTTTGCTTGTGTATGCCAGTGTGGACAGGATCCAGCAGCTAAGAAGAGAATACCAGCAGGCAAGGAGAGAAGGAATGGTGCCGCCTTATGAAGAACTGGACCCACGACGCAGAGGACACGAAAACGACGCACACCGGGTAAGCTCAGACACACACATACACTTGCATACACATGGAAAAGCAGGTCTGCAGACATGTAGGTCAGGTAAATAGCTTCATAGTCTTTCAATCTGATGCATTGTCTGTCCTTACATTTGTTCCTTTCATCAGTCTGTCCATCATCAGGTTGTCTTTCCATTAGATATTTGTGTAAGTGTATCGAGCATTTGTGAGGCTTCTTTTCCCCATCAGCACCTATCCGAATGATCACTGCTTTTACTGCGTTTGTCTAGTGATCATGTCACTTTAACTGTCAGTCGCAAGGTGCTCTTTGACGTGAATGTCTCCCGTAGGCATTGAGCTGATAGACTGATATCCTCTTTTCACGGAGGATACAGATACAGAGGAGATAAGTAGAGGTTTTACTCACTTGTCATCCTGCAGGCACTGTTTTTTAAATCTCAGAATCATAATAACCTCGTCACAGATACATTCCTGAGCTCAGAGCTGGTGTGGAGTCATGCTGGAAGAACCTCAAAAGAACGTATGTATTAACAGGTACATTGGTATTGTGCTGACAAGAAATCACCTGCCAGGTGTCATCCTGCAATGACTCAAGTATTATACATATGTTTCTGGTTGTCAGATTTAATTTCTTATAATTCTGTCATTGTTTTGGCATATCCCTTTATCAATCAGACAATGGAAATATGTTTCTTCATCTCTGCTGCTAATGTTTTCTTTTGCTTAGCTATTCATACAGTATATCAGTGCTAATGTTCAGAGTATGTTTCTTTAAGCCTAGACCCGATTTGCAGGTGCATATCAAAACCTGTCAAATGTTAGCAGCTTAGCATCAGGCTAGTGATTTATTCCATTTTTTTCTGCCAAAGCATTTGTAACACTGTTGACTTTTTCAGACACTGTTTATTCATACATATATAATTATACTACTTGTATTTGTCATTAATATATTAACACAGGTAAAACAACCCTCTGAAACTGAAAGTTGACGTCATGGAAAATTTAGATTATGTATTAGTTATTGTCAGTGAATATTAAACCCCTGTAGGGGTTTACAGTAGTCAGGCGACTTGATGCTCCTTATTGGACAAAGAAAATCCTTTTATTGTTTTTCCCTTTCAAAAACCATCCAGTAAAAAAAACAACGCTTAATCAGTAGTCACTCAGGGACACAGTAAAGGTATGTTTGAGTGCAGTTTGTCTTTTCAGAACACACACAGTGCTTAGTCTCTTTAAGTAATGTTATTACTGTAAATGCCTCTTGTCACACTGACATTTAAGCTTCCATGGCTCTTTAAGGTGCGTGCGTGCGTGCGTGCGTGCGTGCGTGCGTGCGTGCGTGTGTGTGTGTGCGTGTGCGTGTGTGTGTGTGTGTGTGTGAAAGAGCACCAGACCACGAGTCCTCGGTGTTGCGCAGGAGAAATACATGGTGTGCTTGTACAGTATATCAGGAAGTACAGTTAGTACAGTACATCAGGAAGTACAGTTAGTACAGTGGAGGTCAGTGCTGCTTGCAAGAATCCACATGCCATGAAATCCTTTTCGAAGTAACTACGTCAATGCATGAACTCAATAAGTGATCTTCTTAGAGAAAATTGTGTCACCACGGCATGTTGTGTTAACGGGTGGAGCCAGCATGCTATCACTCATTGCAGCCGTTAGTCTTTCTGACCTTCCACCTGTAGAGTGTTACTGCTCTGTTCTTTATAAGATTACATGGACTGCCGTTAATATTCATAAGAAACAAGTAAAATAGAAGGGAGTAGAAAAAAATAGAATTGGAGTAAACTATTTGATAGAAGTAAGATCTCCTTAGGAAGATCGTCCCAGAGCTTGAAGTCTCAGTCACCCCTGTGGAATAGGTTCAATGGTGCTGCTGGAGGATTTCAGATTTAACAGTCCAGTAATGTAGCCAGGCGCCAGGCTTTGTAAAGTGGCTACAACAGGTTTATTGTGATTCCAACATGTAGTTTTAGTAAAAAGCCTTGCAGCTGAGGTTTGCAGAGCCTGTAGCCTGCCCAAAGCTTTTTGATTAAAACAGGTGAAAAGAACATTGTAGTAATTAAGATGGAATAGAATGAAGACATATATAACAGTTTTAGTGTCTTTAAAAGTGAACATACATTTATTTGTTCTTATGTTGATCGTAACAACAGTTTAGTGACATGGTGACTATAGTTTAAAGGAGATATATGCTCATTTTGATGTTAATAGCTGTATTTTGTGTTTCAATTAAAGCATGTTTGCATGCTTTAATGTTAAAAAAACACATTGTTTTTCACATGCTGTCTATCTGAATATACCTGTATATGAAACACTCCGTTTTAGTGCCGGTCTCTTCAAACTCCCCTCCCGAAAAGCCCAGTCATTTTTGTGAGAAAAATATGGGGCACCTTTGCAAAGGTAGTTCTCAAGCTGTGGGTGGAGATACTCAGATGTACAGGAGGGGAATATGTGACATGTAGCCTGTATGTGACATAAGAAAGGAAGCTACATTTGAATGGCTTGTTGAATCCCACAAAAAAAAACTGGGTCTTTTTTCAAAGTTTGTGGGTTGGTAAGCACTCCAGATAACCAAATGTATGTGCACAAGCAAAACTGAGTTTTTCATGATAAGTCCTCTTTAACTTGGAATCCAATAGAACACCGATATTACACAAAATCACCCACTTTTGTAGGCAACACAACATAAACTCTGTTGTAGAGCTGATTAGTCGATAAATCAATTTGCTGATCATCAGAAAATTGTGTGACTTGATACTAAAATTAATCTACTTGGAATCTAGACTATTTGTTGGACAAGAGTAGCAATTTAAAGACTTGTGTTTTCATTATAGTTTGAAGGGTATTTTCTTATTTTCTAACATTTTATAGACGAACGATTGATTATTGGCATATTAATTGATAATGAAAATAATCATAAGTTGTACCTCTACTCAGTAGTTTATTTACATTCACTCTGGGGTGCACTGAAGTGGTATGAGTATGAGATTTACGCAACAAAATACTACGAAATAATACTAAAATCAATGTTGAATGATTCAGATGCAGAGCCTTTGTCACTGTATCCACTGTGTGTTTATCCAAAGTTATACCTGGCCCACTTTAATTCAGATCTTAAAGTCATTTGGTTTGTGACCAGCCAGGGGCAATCTCCTTTCCCCTGCAATCGATAGCCACACATTACACCGTTCTCTGCCTCCAAATGAGAAAACTTTGTTGTTGTTGTTTATGAAGCTGAGAGGGAGAGCAATTAGCATGCTTCAGAGGTGGAAATTAAGTTTGAAGTTTGAAAGTTGAAAAAAGGAAGAAAAAAAATCAAAAGAAAAACAGACCAGTGGCAGTTGCAGCCGTGCCTAACAAGCCCCTCTCATTAAGGATGATGCATTTATTAATTAAAGCAGAGGCGATTATTTACCTGACTGGCTTTCTGTGGGAAGTGTAGAGGGAGAAGTAATGGTTATGGAGGTGAGCCGATGGCAAACTAATTCAATTTCACTTTTATTGGTTTGTTTGTTTCTCCTTAAGACATGTTTTTTTTTTTGTATAGGATTTGCTGAATGACTATGAAAAGTAAAAGCAATGGGAACTGAAGTATAGAGAGACAGAGAGAGAGAGAGAGAGAGAGACTCATGCAATATTGCCACTGGGTTTTTTTCCCCCATGGCTCCATTACCATTTCATTGATTCATGGTTATGGGTTAGCTGTCTTTGCTAGCAAAATTATGTTTGCCTAAAAACAATTATCAAACAAAAAAGCCACACAGTTTGTTTCCAAGTGAGTGCATTGTGTGCGTGTGGGTGGTTTGGTGTATTTTGGAAGACAACAACAGACTTTCTCCCTTAGGAGAAGGGAACTAAATCGACAGGGCGCTGTTGTCACATTTGCGTACACACACAGTCCTACACAGAGGGTATGGAAGCCAATTGTTATAGTGGGCGGTGTGACACAGCCTTTATTATAGGATTTAATTATAATGAAAAGCCTTCATCTAATTTTTCCTGTACTTTGGGCTTAGATATATCTGTTCATTTACAATTAGTCATTGAATACTAATGGCATTTTGTAGTGTGATGCAGAATGAAATAGCATGGGAGCCTCAGATTTAGAACATACTGAGGTAGTGCAACTGTCTGTCTGCTTACTTTTATTTTGATTAATCTCTAAACTTGTCTTTATGATGTGACAGGATTTCTGGGCACATGCTGGAATGGATTTTTTGTCAAACAAAACCAAATATAAATTGCCTACCACAGCTCTAAAAGTATGAAATGACAATGTTCTTTGGTTCTAATTAAGGGTGCTCCGATCAGGATTTTTGGGACCGATCACCAATTGCTGGAAGACGTATCGGCCGATTTCTTTTATGAACTGAAAATTACGCCATTACGTAACAGTCACACATGTTTAGAGAATGCATCAGGAATTGTTTGGCTCTTTGTCCTAGCTCAAAATCTAAACAAATGTCCTTTCAATCACTGCAGACATTTCTTCAGCACACACACACAGACACAGATACACACACACACACACCGACACACACACACAGACCGACACACACAGAAACACACACACACACACACGGGGAAACAGCTGTTTGAGTGGCGCCGGAGCTGCCACCCTCCGCTTTGCCTTAGCGTTTTTGAAAACTCCTCATACTCCTTTCCGTGACTAACCTTCAAATGTCTGATGAGGTTGGTGGTGTTGAAATGTCTTTGGAGCTTTCCGCCTCATGGTATTTCCTTGGCACACACGTTGCAAATCGCTAATGTATTGTCTTTTTCCCAGAGCAGCCGCTTTTTAAAAGCGGTAGTCGCCTTCCTACCACCTTCGTTCCGCGGGTGGCCCGCGGGCCAACTGCTGTTCTGCCGTCGTTCAGACACCTTGTAGAACTACCAGACCGGTGAATGTAGGGAGGCTGCCATTTTAGCTCCATGTACAAAATGTTCTCACGAGTAGTGGGTCATCTGATCGGCCTATCAGATCGGCCTTTATGGAGACCACCGATCAAACTATTTAAAGCCATTATCGGCCGATACCGATCGGTGACCGATCAATCGGAGCACCCTTAGTTCTAATCTATCATGCTGTTCACGTGCCTTTTTTTCTTCCTTTCCTTCCTTCTGTTTAAGACATACTGTAGATATTTCATAACATAGTTTTCATATTGTGGTGTTTGTTGTTTAGAAGATTGATAATCAGCAAACACGTTTGAGACTATAAGGTCTTATCTTAAATGAAAAATCATATATTCCCAGCACTGACCTTCCCACTTCATGTAACTTAATATTGTAGCTGTATTGCGTGTTCACTGTATTACAAGCAGAATGGCAAGCCTTTCATTCACAAAAAAATAACTCATCTTAACCCAGTAAGTTTATCAGAGAGACTTGCAGTCACTCGGCGAGTCCTGGCATCCGGTTTCCCAGGAGCTCAATCAGGCTTTCTGTTTCTGGTTTGCTGGGCGCCGCTGAAAAAAATAGACAGGTGAAAATCTGACGCGCCGGCTGGAACTTTTGTCATTTTGATGTCACGAATGCGCTCGCCACCTCCAACGCGTCAAGCATAAAACGGCCTTAAGGCCCAGTCAATACTACCCCCACAAATATTGGCAAACAAGAACAAATGTGTCAGCTGTAATGAAAGTTTTTTATTCCAAATCCAACCAATAGGAATGAACGTTAGGACAAGACAATGATGCATCTGTTTGTCTGCCTCTATAATTCACAACCTTATCTTTGTCTTCCTGTCCATGTCCTCCTTCTAATTCCTGTTATTTTAAAAACTGCTCATGTTTAGTACTTGAAAACTAAAGCTAAATGGTGGTGTCAGACAACTAGGAAGCTAATGTTTGAATTTGATTAATTCTTGCATTTGAGCAAACCTTGACAAATATTCCACGTGAGTGAAATAGATTTTTGCCTTTTTCACAATATTTTAGCTAACCTAATGGGCAAATGTATTATGTCATTGCACATATACTCTTCGTCAACTGGACGCTTCTCTCACATGCTCTGACACTCTCGAAGTTTGGGTAGTGTGTCTAATGTGTTTGCCATTTAAAATTGAGAAGACCACAGACCCACTTTGGCGTTAAAAGCATTAACAGTACTACTGGAATTCAGAGTTGAGCTCATTAAGCCCTCCTCTGATGACGACTGGGTCCTACTCATCACAGTTGCTGAGCCGGCTGGTTCACTTGCAGTGTTCTACCGTCTTGATCAGCTCTCCATCGGTAAATGGCTTACGACGAAGGAGGCCTCTGTCGTAGCTTTATTCTTGTCTGTGGGTTTGGTAAAGAGCAATTGTTGGGACTTCAGTGTTGACTTGAGCTTACTAACTTTGCTAGACGATCTCAGCCGGGAAAAAAACAAATGTCAGCCATCTTGAATCCTCGCTAAACAGGGCTCTCTCTCATGGATGTATTAAGAGAACTTCTCAGCATCAAACTTTTACAACAATTATGTGCATTCAAACTACCGCACGTGTACCACCGGGAAACATCGGTACAGATCGGAGAATATGCAGGGAACGTTATTACAGACGGAATAATCGGCCCACATCGAGCGAGACCTAGCATCAACTCGGCGTAAGCCGAGCAGAGGGAAATTACCCAAGGGATCTGCACGTTAATTGAGATGGATATTGGAACCAGCATTTCACATTCCGTCACGACGTACCATCACCAGACTGGTAGAAACTCACTACGAAACGAAGAACGGAATGAGGTTCCCTGGGCCGGGCTGGCCAAGTTAGCGCGGAGGTAGCTACCTGCGTCCCGTGCCGGCGGGTGTGTTCGACGGCTGGTAGCGGTCGCGCCTGACCCATGGATGTATTAAGGGAACCTGAGATCCCAGATCATGTCAACCTGCTTATTTTTCTCAACAAAAACCAGTAGACTGGTGCAGAAGTTCTATGTGAGTAACTGGTTATTTTATATTAGGCTTTGTCCGTGCCTTGGATAGTTTTGAGTTACATTTTGACAAAACCTGTCAGATCTAAGTAGTATTATGTTTTTGGTTACGTTATGGTTAAGTTATTATTGAACATGATTATTTTTATTTATTATTTTGGAACAAACGAGGGTCTCTGTTTAACAACGCCGGCTTGCAGCAACGGTTCCGCTGCTAAATTAAACAACGCAGCGCATATATCTTTAAGTTTAGCCAAACCTCCAGTTTAACTGCCACACGTTGTTCTTCTTGTAATTAAGATCTCATCGAGGTAAAACCATGCTATATTTTTGTATTTTCATTGCGTTTTTAATTTATAAAAAGTTAAATAAATAATGAATTTTAATATAAAAATATTAATGATTAATCGATAATTGATCATTAATTCTCCCGACGATCGACGAAGAAAATTTAATCGAATGCCCATCCCTAATTTGCCATCTGATTCTGATTGGTGACAATGAATACATGACCTTTTTGACTGTACATACCCATATAGTTGTGTCAATTGGTGTTTATTCTCTTGTAAATGTATGATCTGCATGTCTTTGGACTGTTGGAAGAAACCCACACAGAAACAGTGAGAACATGCAAATTTCAAGGCCCAGAATTGGGATTTGTGGGTTTGGAAGAAAGAACTAAACCTGTCCACTCCTTATACTGCATGGAAGTGTGTGCGTGTCCGTGTCCGTGTGCGTATGCGCGTGTGTCTCCAGCCAGCTTCTCCCTGCAGTCCTTTATTTTCCAGTAGATCTAAAGTTCTCTCCGTCTAATGAAGCTTTGAAATCAGACTGAACAGTTTCCAACCAGACAGGCAGAAGGTTTTTATTTACTAATTCGATATTCCATTTCTCCTACACTCACATAAAGACATGAACACATGTAGGAATAAGTTAAGAGCCTGGCAATAAGTTGAGTCCCTCAGTTATGTCCATAACAGGGATTTAGTTTGAATGAACTAACCCTAACCCCTGTCATTCTGGTGTCAAACATGATATGCTTATGTCATTTCATGCATAGCAACAATCTTTTTTAAAATATGTATGATAGATAACTGGGTGGTGATGGTGCAGTGGTTAGAACACATGCCTTTGGTGTGGGAGACCTGGGTTTGATTCCCACCATGATCCATCAACCATTGTGTCCCTGAGCAAGACACTTAACCCCTAGTTGCTCCAGAGGTGACCTCTGATATATATATATAGCAATTGTAAGTCGCTTTGGATAAAAGTGTCAGCTAAATGACATGTAATGTAAAGATAGATGGCTGAATTGAACTTTTCTACATTAAACATTTAAAAATATGTGGAGTACCTTTGTGATTGTTATTGATAAATAAGTTATCCATGGTACCATACTCTTTAGTTCACCCTCCCTTGTTCTATGGGTTGCAAAAATGGAGTGGATAGTTTCAGTAGCAGCCCTTTTTTTCTCTGCTTTCCTCTACACATAATCATGGGCAGGCAGCATTTAAAAGCAGGCGTCACTCTTACCTTCAATAAATAATGTCAGGAAAACAACTGGAATAAATTCAGTTTGGTTGTTATTGGCAGTAAAGATCAAAAATGGCAAAATGCTCCTGGACATAAAAAAAAAAGAATTGCTCATCTGTACCGCCTCCAGATGTTGCCCATACACGGTTATAAGAGGATCTTGTATCATATCCTGTTGATCAAGACTGAATTCCCTGTACTGTCAGAACTATGTCCGGTCCTGTGCTGTACGTAGACTGCTGTGCATGCCCTTGTTTGTGTGTCTGCAACTATGTTTTTACTGTAAGTGTATTCATTTTGTGTGTGTGTGTTTCTGGAATTTGTCTTTGTCTTTTAGTTCAAGGTTTCAGTCCTCTGAACTGTGTCCAATATTCTCTTTAACCTTGTCACTGTAACTACCAAGAGTCAGACAAACCATTGTCTGATTTACAATAGGATTTGGGAAAATCCCAGCATGTGATTCCCATAACCTTTCTTATGTTTATCTTACCTTTTTGCCCATTTTAAACTTATTTTTAAATTTAAAATATCTTCCCTTCTCTCACTTTCATCCAGTTGTCTGACACATTCTCTTTGAATATGGGTTGCATTTGTTGGTAATTTAGCCCACTTTACCTTTTAAAGACTTCATAAAGGATTCAACAATTGTGTATTCACTGTATAGTGAGACATTTTAATTCCCACAACTTCCCTTTTAAGGATTTTTAGAAAACACTGCATCAGATGAAGTTTAAATAGGTCAGAAATACTGGGTCACTGACAGTTTTGACCCGGGCAAAGACAGAGAGTTTTTTTTTTTCAATGATAACACAATTTAGTGTCACATTCTGTGTGTATGAGTATCACCAACAGAGACCCATTACTACGAATGAACACAGTTTTTCATCCTGTAGAAGCAGAATAAAATATTGCCACTGTACAGAATATCCCTCTATTTGGTGGTCAGGTCTCTGATTCTTCAGGGGATACTTTTTCCCAATATTTCTCTCACATAGAGACATGACTTGTATCCTGTGAAAGAATCAACTGGTCTCATTGTGTTGCTTATGTTTGACCATGAATAGATGAATTACTTTTTATAGTGTCATGTTGTGGTACACCCTATAGTTTTACAAGATGTACAATTAATAGTCTCTATATTTAACAAAAGAGCATTCCTGTAATACGCAAGTAAGCTTGCATTCATACCCTGCACATATACTCTACAGTGCAGTTGGTATACGATGCAAATATTAGAACAGTGTTTTCATTGATTTAGATCAGGGGTCTTCAGCCTTTTTTAAACCAAGGACCCCTTAACTGAAAGAGGGATGGACCAGGGACCCCCTACTGAATATATTGTATACCATTAAAGGAACACGGCGACTTATTGGGACATTAGCTTATTCACCGTAACCCCGAGAGTTAGACAAGTCCATACATACCCTTCTCATCTCCACGCGTGTCGTAGCTCTGTCTGACGGCTCCACCGTTAGCTTAGCCTAGCACAGATCCTGGAGGTAACTGGTTCCAACTAGCCTACTGCTCCGAATAAGTGACAAAATAACGGCAACATGTTCTTATTTACATGTTGTGATTTGTATAGTCACAGCGTGTACAAATAACAATGTCACTTGAGACACAGCCATCTTCTAACCGTATATAAACTGGGAACTATATATATATATATGACGTTATTTTGTCACTTACTCGGAGCAGTAGGCTAGTTGGAACCAGTTACCTCCAGGATCTGTGCTAGGCTAAGCTAATGGTGGAGCCGTCAGACAGAGTTACGACACGCGTGGAGATGAGAAGGGTATGTATCGACTTGTCTAACTGTCAGGGTTACGGTGAATAAGCTAATGTCTCAATAAGTCGGTGTATTCCTTTAAATTGCATATTACACTGGGCCTACAAAAATATGTAGGGCTGCCTATAGCCTTTATACATACCTGTTTTGCATTTAATAGTAAGCTATTAAAATAATAATTGTTGATGCGTTTATAAATCAATTATACATGCATGTGGCACAGTGAATACTTATTAACTGTATCTGTGGATGGCTGCCTTAGTGTCTACCTTACCTATAAGCCAGTAAGCAGAGGGGATTTATACTGTATTTGCTAATAATATGTTGGATTCATGTTAAGACTTTAAAAAATTAACAATAATTTGGAGGCCCCCTGCAGTGACTCTGAGGACCCCCTCAGGGTCCCGTACTCTTGAAGATCTCTGATTTAGATCATGCATATAGGATTTTATTAATGGTAACCTTTGTTTATTGCCAAACAGTGAAGTCTTTTTTTATTGGCAAAGTCAAGCTCCTGGCCTCAATTCATCTCAGCATGTGTTTCACTTACTGAAGACCAAACGTCAAGTAAAAATCCCCAAAACTACCAAGAACTAAAAAAAGGCTTCAGTACAGGATTATTGTAGCGTGAGGATGTTAGTGTCTACTGATATTAATGGGTTGGAGATTTCAGACAGATGTTAACTAAGGGGTATTTAAGTTTATTAAAGTTACTTTGTTTACTATGTATAAGCTAAGATTTTTGCAGTTTTGATTAATGCTGAGAATTAGCCCATATACTTTCTGACCACGCTGGTTGTAGTTGGTAATGTGCATGATCTACCTTTACAGGTAATAATTCCAATAACATGTTCAGCTTGGATAAAATGTCTTCTGTCATTACAATGCTACAAATTATACATGCATATACACGGCAAACCTCTAAAATGAGACATTTTGTCCATACCGTTGAGTCGTACTCGACAGACTTTTGTATTTGTATTTATAGCCATGCTGGGGCAAACAAAACCCCTTTGCCCACCCTCTCTATGCACTCTCTCTGTCTCACACACACACACACATACAAAGCACACACAAAGCACACACACAAACACTTTTCTTTGCAACCCCTAAACTGTTCATGTGATTTCAGCCATTATAAAATAGAAATAGCCAAGCTACCATGGGTGTTTTATAGGTGGGCATGCGGGGAATCGAACCCCAACTCTCTATAAGTAGAAAGGGACAGCAGTAAACCTTGAAACTGAGTGTAGCTCTTTGTTATAACAGACAGGGTTAAGAGTGTTGTTTGTGCTCTACATAAAAACAGTTTTTCACCTCCCTCTCAATCCATTTTCTCTCTTTGGTTCATGTTCTTTCAGCATTTTGTCCCTCTCTTAACCTCTCTGTTGCCCATTCCTCACTCACCAATATGAGGTTCATCATTATTTTCCCTATGGGGCTTACAATGTTGTATACAACACCAAATTATACCTTTTTATGTCAAATTCAATATCTCCAAATCAATGCAGTTTGGAGACTTGTTTTTGCATCCAAGAGCTAAAATCTGTGGCAATTAAACAAGGTCACAGATTCTTTGTAATCCAGCCTGGAACTGGAGTGTCTTAAGCCTGGTTCACATGGAACCATTTTAAAATTGTCGGCCGATTTTCCAATCCTGAGAGACCCCACACACGGCGATAAAAAATCACAGTTTTGGTCTTACAGTGTGTGGTGTGCAGCACACGGCAAAATCAACACATCACACACGAACCGATTTGACTCCCAAGCATTCCCAGGTCAGACGGGAAATCCCTTTAAAATCCCTCGAGATCAAACATGACTTCGGAGTTAACAATCATGGCGGACGAAGAGGATGCAGTGGCGATAGTTTGTAGTTAGTTTTTAACCGAAAAAGAAAACATTATCAAAAGAAAAGGCGATGGTCAAAGAAGAGACAACGCGAGCATGGACTATACTTGCTACATCATGATATGGAGGTCCACCGGACTTTCTGGTGCGCCATGCCGCCGGCTGTTTTGATTTTGTTTCCCGGTGCTTCCTCGCCGCCTCATCACCTCGCTTTCTGATTGGCTACATGCCACAGGCTGCGTGCTCGTTTGTCCCCGGGGGACACCACACACGAGGAGAAATCGGGCCAAAAAAATCCGACATGTTGGATATCCCCGATTTGAGATCGGAGCGGTCTCGACGTCCTTCCGAGCAGACAAGAGCAGTCTTAACACCACACACGGCAGGAATATCTGATCAGATTATTTTACGATAATCGGTGCATCCTTAAGATTGTCGGAAGGGGTGAATCGGGACTAAAATCGGCCTAATTATCCTGCCGTGTGAACCAGGCTTTATTGGAACCTTTGTACAATAAATTCAAAATAATAAATCAAAAATGCAGTGGATTGAGTGTCGACCAATCAGAAACTGTCTACCAGATTGTGGTTACACATATCTAAATACTGTTAAGTACTGTCTGAGCAAGTGAAAAGCAGAATTTGAGAAGTCAAGAGAGAGAAGGAAAAAAAATGAAGAGTTTTGTTCTTCAACATGCTGACTGTGCCAAGTAAGACCATATTTCTCCAGTCTTGATTACTAATGCCACCTCTGGGTGAACATAAATCCACAGGAATATTCTGTTCCACATTACCCAAACAAAGACTGCACTGCTGGCAACACACACACACACACACACTCACAGACTGCGTTTCTAATCTGATGATTTGAAGGGGATACACTTTAAACGGGCCTAATATGTAATTTCTTGCTCATTCAGCCATGACACATACAACCAGTCTTTCAACCAGTCCACACTCACACACAAGCACTGAACCACAGGTTTTCTCATGGAAAAACAGATTAGTGCAATTAGAACCCATTGCTCTGACCATATTCTCTCAGTTTTTCTCTCTGTCTGATCGCAGCCTTAGTGTAATTAACTTATATTTAACTAGCAGCTCAATTGCATGAGTGATACTTTTCTAAGCTAAGCATTCTTTTTTTTATAATTTTTATTTATCAAGTGCAAGACAAAGACATAAAGTGCATACAGGAATACAATGTCTTTTCTTTTTTTATGAACTTAAATGAACAACCTAAAATGCCGTGTAGCCAGACGTTGATTGATGGTGGTTGAGGAGACTTCCATAATAAAAGAATTCTCTTACGAGCAATAAGGGAGGCGAAGGCAATAACGTTATTTTGAATGGCTATGGTACGGAGGTCGTCTGGGGGCTTGCCGAAAATAGCGATAAGTGGGGTTGGAATTAGAGTTATGCCTAATATATCTGAAATTGTTTTAAAGAATAGTTGCCAGAATTCAGACAACTTGGGGCATGAACCAAAACATGTGGGTAAGATTGCACGGAGTCTGCGAGCATCTAAGCTAAGCATTCTTGCAGAAAAGGCTATTTATTTACTTTGCTGACAGATTTGACTAAGAATTAAATCGCATTGCAAATTTTACTCATTGCTCAAATTGGATAAGGTTTAGTGTTTTGCATCTCTGGGTGAATTTATCATCTGACAAATCAGCATTATTCCAGAAACAGCAGGGTCAAACCTGCACTCCCTTGTTGGCTTTAGTGAATACAAGAATGACTGACTGGATGAAGAAGTGAATGCTAATAAAGAAGATATGTTAGACTGTTTGTGAGCAGAGATCTGAATGACTAAGATAAGCTCGTTTGCAAAGGTTATGTGGCGCAGGAATGACACAGACAGTATCGCCCTGAGAATCACACACACACACACACACACACACACACACATTTGCATGCAAAGACATGAACATACACACACGTTTACATAGTCATGCATCTGCAGACAAATACATACTTTGCAGTCAGATGGTGGTGTTTCCTGTATGATCATGGGGTTGAGCCCAACGCTGTTTCTCACTCTGGCCTTATAAGGACAAGTAGAGTGTTGGAACGGTACAAATGTGCTGAATCTAATGGAAAAGAAAGGAAACTGGGCTTATACTGATGGTTCAGAACAACTTCAAGATGAAGAGAAAGAGGGATTAGGGTAGAGAAAATGAGAAGGGAGAGGGAAAAGGCAAATTCTAAGCAATTAGTGAGCAGATATTCAATATTTGACAAGTTTTTCTTTTGAGTGTGGACTTTTGTTGCAAAGGTGTACTGTCAATTGTATTAAGTTCTTTCAAATGAAAATGCTCTGCATAACACGAAAGTCAGAGTACTCACTCCTAAACATTCTTTCATGTTCTTTTATTATTGCCTTCATTATCTTTCTTTACCTCCCTACCTCTCTTTTTCATCTATCTCACTGGGCTGCGTGTGTGTGGGGGTGTGGGTGGGTGCGTGCGTGCGTGCGTGTGTTGTATGTGAGCATGCCCAGCAGCAGGTCAGGAGGTTATTATCCCCAAGTCAGACCAGATGGGATCAGTGCCGACTCAGTGGACCCAGACTGCATCTACTGGGACTAGCGTAGACATACTGGGACACACACTACAGATATGATATACATCCACTCACTGTCTCAGTCGATAATAGAGATACTCCCATGTTCAGACATGTATTGTTCCTCTGTCTCCCCTACATTCTTTTTCTGTCTCTTTTCAGTCCCCCTGGACCTCTGTACCATTGAGCTAAAAACTCTCTCTCTCACACACACACACACACACACACACTCACACTCAGTCATGAGGTAATCTTTAGCAAGGTTCGGTGGTTATGACTGACTGTAGCAATTAACGACTGACTCATCGTCAGAGATTTGGAACCATTAACAGTTAAATCATTCACACCGACTGACCGTGTGTGTGTGTGTGTGTGTGTGTGTGTGTGTGTGTGTGCGTGTGCGTGTGCGTGTGCGTGTGTGTGTGTGTGTGCGCATCTGTGTGTGTGTGTGCATCTGTGTGTGTGTGTGTGTGTGTGTGTGGTGAGGAGCTAACGCCAGGCTCACATGAAAGAGCCACTGCAGAACATCAAGCTAAATGCATAACCATTTTGAGTCAGACTGTTCTATGCCAAGTCACACAGCCTTCGTTTGATTTGGCTGGAGAATAGTGGAAGCAAACCTGGTGTTGATAGAGATCCCCTTAGACACACACACACACACACACACACTCATCCAAGCAAGTATAAATATCTAACACAATACAATCATGACCTACAGTAAGCCTACTTCTGTCACACTCTTGCAACAGTAAGACTCACTGCACTGATGGAATGGCAGCGCTCCTTTACAAACACTTGATCCAGAGAAACCTTGGAGCTTACATCTTACAGTTTGTCATGCTGTTCTTTTTTCACCCAAGTAATGAAAATCTAACCGCAGAATTTTTTAGATCAAACATATCTGTTTATATAACAAGGGGACATGTTCTGAATTTGTTGGAATGAATCTCTTCTTATGAAAAGACAGAAGCATAATTGTCGTTGCATCATATTGTACTCACTTTTTTTGTCAAGTCCAACTGTAAAATTCACCATGTTAATTTCAAATAAACCAAATCCATCATGTAGTAAACAACAGCCATGACTACACTGTAACTGATGATCGTTTTCATAATGGATTACTCTGCAGATTATCTTCACAAGTAATTGTTTTGTCCATAAGATGTCAGAATCTTTTAGAACATATTCCACCACAACTTTACAGAGCTACACGTGACATATTTAAATGTCTTGTTTTGTTGGCCAACAGTCTAAAACAAAGGGATTCAGTTTATCATATCATATATCATATGTGACTAAGAAAAGCAGAGAATGTTTTTGCATGTATGCTTGAAAAGTTACACAAACTATTATTTGATGATCTTAATAGTTGCTATTTAATTTTCTTTGATCAACTAATCAGTTAATTAAAATGTTCATTTTATGCTCATTTTCAGGTTCATAATTGTATTTTGAGGTTGTACCAGAATAGGTTTACATGGTTTGATTCTCAAAAAACACCATATTTTTGTTGTACTGCACATTGCTGCAGCTCCTCTTTTCAGCTCTGTTCAGGTCTCTGACGTACAAAGCCCTGCATATTTTGAACAGCTCACACGGAGACTGAAGGCAGGAATCATTCAGAAACCCGTATCTCACTCAAAACAGCATGGATGTTTTTTTGTTTTTTCAAGTTTGTATGCATGTGGAAGCACCAGAGACATAAAATAACACCCCAAATCCCAGAAAAGGTGATGTTTTCATAATATGGGCACTTTAACAGTTTTTGTCAGCTCTAGTCATGACCCAGGGTTTATGTAATTTCTTCCAGAGCAAATAACAAATACGTACTTTAAGACCATTAAAGTGCTGGTGTTAGCTAAAACATTTACTTAGAATTTTATAAAAACACTAATCAGCAGTATTACACTTACAGTATTACCAACAACACATGCACAGACACAGAAATGATTTTAATACACTACCCACACATATAATGATCTATCACCCACACAGGGAAGAGCACCAACTTGTGGTCCCCAGTTCATTACACTCAGAACAGAAACGGTGTTACAGTTAAGTCTTTTCTCCAAATTCAGATGAAATCAAGAATTATGGGCATCATCATCATTGCCCATAATTCTATGCCCTCAGGAATAATTTGATGACATACTGGTGGATTATCAGATAGCAACAGAATACACAAGGTAATTTGAGAGAAAAGAGTTGGGTAAAAGAAAGATGAGATCAGATTTAATTTGAGGGAATGAGACGACAATTGGACAGGGCAAGAGGTAGAATTCATGAAGGGAAAATGAGAAGGGAGGGAAAAAATACAGGAGTAATGTCAACAAATGAGTGAACTGTTGAGGGTCAGAGATGGACAGAAAAGTTCAAAAGAGGCAGGGAGAATGAGGTAGATGAAATCAATAAAGAAATATAGAGAGAAGGGAATAGGGGAATGGAGGGGGTGAAACAGCAAGCATGAGTGGTGCGGATGGATAGAGGGAGACAGAAAAAGACTGAAAAGGGAGAGTTATGCGTTGGGTCATTATGAAGGAATGTTAATATGATTAGTGAATGACTCTGACCTCGCTGTCTGGAACTGGTGCCTGGCTGGTCTGATGAGTTCTGAATGTCTGACACACACACACACACACACACACACACACACACACACACACACACACACACACACACACACACACACACAATAGAATATAAGGATGAAAACATACATCAGACATATGCCAAAAACAGACACACACAGTGCACAGAAGAATAAACGCATGCTTTCATATTAACTCAGAAGTATGGAAGCATGTCAGAATACACATATTTCCTCTTAAAAACGCACACAGAGACATACACAGACTCCCTCAACGGCATGTGTGATTTGTGTCTTGTGTCAGAATGAGTCAACATGTCATGACTTATCTGTGTTTAACATGCATGATTCCTTACAGTCTGATAAAGTTTGGGTCAAGATCCAGAACTGCTCATGAATCTGTGGTTGCTGCGTCCCCACATGACTACTTTAGTGATTTGTTTGTGCCTTGGTCCCAGGGTGAGAGGCAACATTTGTCATGTAGGCCCTGACATGAAAAACTGAAGAAGCCTTTGTTCCATGATTTAAATCTTTGGCTATGAACCAGTAACCTTAACAGAAGTGTACTGTGGTCTATTAGCTTAGGATGTTACAGTTGTTGCACACCCAATAGGATGTGTTTGCTTCTTTTCATTGTCTTTTGAAAGCCAATTCCCTCTGCCCAACTCTGCATGCTTCTTTTATTATTACTTTCTGGCTTTATTACACCTGATTCACTGGAAGTTGTGGTGATTAATAAATACTCTCTCGGACAATCCCATCACCATTCTGAAAAAGCTGTCCCAATCGCAGGGAAGCATAACAACAGTAGCCTCAAATAGAAAGACTAAGGAAATTGTAATTTTTTTTTTTTATCATAAAACTTCATAAATAGTATTAAACCTTTACAGTATACATTTTTCAACACATATACACAATGTCTATTGCTACCAGAGATCCAAGCCCTTCATGTGTTTTCATTTGGTATATTCAGCAAAGGGCCATATCAATCTCACATGCAGAAATAGAAATGATCCTTTAATCTAGCGTGAAAGCCTCTCTTGTTGCAGTGCTGTTGGCAGAAATGGTTGAAATAATACAGTTTACTCTGTAGAGGTCACTTGCAGTTGTGGCCATGGTTGTGAGTTTAGATTGGTGTGTGTGTGTGGGTGGGTGGGTGGGTGTGTGTGTGTGTGTGTGTGTGTGTGTGTGTGTGTGTGTGTGTGTGTGTGTGTGTGTGTGTGTGTGTGTGTGTGTGTGTGTGTGTGTGTGTGTGTGTGTGTGTGTGTGTGTGTGTGTGTTCTCTTCAGGCACAGTTTATGCATCTTGATGTTGTTGCGTCTTATCAAATCTTGATTTCTATTATGCTCTCATGACTTCTATTTAGGCTTTGAGAAAGATGCCAAAAAGCAAACACGTAGAGCAGTAGTGGTAGTGAGCACATCCCCACTGGCAGGGCAAAAACAGGGCTGGATACAACTGAAAAGAATGAGATGCCCGCACTCTGCTAATACTCCCATACGTTTATTGTGCTGTAAACACACACACACACACACACACACCCCAACACCCACACTCTTATCCAGGTATGTGTGTAAAGAGTGATGAGTTTTGGTCCAGCGGAGAGTGTTATCACCACTGGCCACTGCACTGTGGACAGGACAGATAGCCAACTGCCGTGTGTGTGTGTGTGTGTACATATTTTTCTAGATTGTTGGCTCAGCTGTGTTGTCGAGGACACACCTCAGTGTCAAATATGTGTACCTGTGAGCACACTGTATAGCGAGAATAAAGTGTGTGTGTGTGTGTTATTTGGAGATTGTCAGCGATTCTTAAAGCAGCATGCAGCACTTGAGCTTCTGAGAGAAATATCTGATGTTGAAATATGGTGAGTCATCTGGTAGATAAGAAATACTGAGAGATGGAGAGGAAAGGACGGGAGATTGAGAGTCATATACTAGTGAGTGTCAGTGAGTTTCACATTAAGAGCAATTTTTAATTTGTTAGCTGCCTCAATGTTGGCGCAAGACATTATTTATTGTATATGTATTGTTTTACTTACCGGATCATGGATGTATTAAGAGAATCCACAATGTATTGTACCGGATTCGGACTGCAGTGCAGTCACTGCGGTGCCAGGCTGGTGGTCGGAGCCAGAGGAAGAGGCAGCGGAGGATGGTCGGCGCAGCGCGTCAAAGACGGGGCACACATTTATTTCTACTCCATGAACTCAGAGGTGCTTCATCAGGTTTGACGTGCACCCTGCTATGCACGAAACAATCTTGTCGCAAATGTTGCATTTTGCCGAGATTTCGTTCTGTTGACAAAAGTGAAGCCACACTTTGGACCGCCGACGCACCAGCGACGCACGCTAGCCATGTTCAGACTCACTCCGTTATGCCAACACTTCTGGTGGACGCTTCTTCATTGGTGTTCAGCGGTTGCTTCTTCCGGTCGGCGGACTGTGAATCGAAACTAGGAATCGAAATTTAAACTTTTGAACAATTCCGGGAAAAGCGCAAAGCTAGTCCCGGTTCCAAACAATACTCGATACTCGATACCCAAGCCTAGTTAAGACACTGCATACATTCACCAACAATGGTTAAACCTCCCTGGGCCAGATACATAAAACTGTGTGTTTGCACAAAATCAGAAAAAGCATGTGCATTTTTTTTTGTCAGATTTATAAAGCTGTGCATTCTGTGGTTCTGTTTCATAATTCAAAACCAACACTAAAGAAACTTTACGTTTTTCACACTTTCTTCTCCACCTTATCATTTCACTTGCATTCAGCTTTTGAAAACTGAGTGTACGCCTGGTCTGAAGTATGCGTGAGGTGCACACATTCTCATTGCACATTCTTCTTTTAAAAATACTTAATATCTAACCCTAACCCACACCAAGAGTTTTTGGTATACATTTCTTAAAACCTTCTTGTTCCTTCCACTGTTGTTTACCTGGGAGCCATATGTCCACACACCATCTGAAACTCAACCTTGACAAGACTGAGCTCCTTTTCAGACCAGGGAAAGGCTCTCCTACCCAAGACCTGACTATAACAATTGACAACTCTGTGGTTGTCCCCACCCAGACTGCTAGAAACCTGGGTGTGACACTTGATGACCAAATCTTTCACTGCTAACATTGCTGCAACCACCCGACCCTGTAGATACATGCAGCATAACATCAGAAGGATACGTCCCCTTCTAACGCAGAAGGCGGCCCAGGTTCTGGTTCAGGCTCTAGTCATCTCACGTCTAGACTACTGCAACTCCCTCCTGATTGGCTTGCCGGCATGTGCCATCCGACCCCTGCAGCTCATTCAGAACACTGCTTGTCTTCAACCTCCCCAAGTTCTCTCACACTACACCGCTCCTCCGCTCTCTTCACTGGTTACCAGTTGCTGCCCGCATCTGCTTCAAGACACTAGTACTTACATACAGGGCCACGACTGGATCAGCCCCAGTTTACATCCAGGACATGGTCAAACCATGTACCCCAACCCGCCCACTTCGCTCTGCATCAGCCAAACTGCTTGCTGCTCCTTCACAGCGAGGGAGAACTAATCACTTAACGAAATCCCGACTGTTCACTGTCCTGGCTCCAAAATGGTGGAACGAGCTCCCCACCAACATCAGGATGGCCGAAAGCTTACACACATTCCGCCGAAGGCTAAAAACACATCTCTTCCGACTATACCTTGGATAAAATATAAAAAAAAAAAACCTTGAACCTGCACTTTCATATGTCTCTTTGTAGCTTTACCTATTTAAAGCTAATGTACTTGCACTTAATACTTGTTGTCTCGAGTTTGTACCTTCACAGTTGAAAGCACTTAATTGTCAGTCGCTTTGGATAAAAGCGTCAGCTAAATGACATGTAATGTAATGTGAAGTTACGTCGTGTAGAGTCTATGTTTTACATTGTCCCATAGGATAATGAGAGTGTGTAGGTTGACTTCCTTTATGAATTAGCCCAGTGATGACCTGCCCAGTTGGGATTGGCAATACCGTACAGGATCAAGGGATATAGAAAATGCTTGGATAGAATTAAGAAATAATGCCCAATTTATTTCAAGTGTAGGTCATGGATCTTAATGTTACGTTTGATCAAATCTAAATTTAAATTAAGCTCTCATGACTTCTATTCACACTTTGAGAAAGATGGCAACAGGCAAACATACACACACAGACTTTTTGACTTGTTTTGTGTAGATGTAATGCCGCTGGATGCTGCATGTTTGCCTGGAGGTGAATGCATTCATACAAACATACCACGTTTTGTTTCGGTACACATTTGATTTATGTATTACTTTTCTCTTGTTTTTCTCTGTCAGTACAGATTAGCTTTCATGCCATGCCGATAAAGCAAACCAAAATTACAGTTGAGAGAGAAAGTGTTATCTTTAAACATGGGGAAGAGTGCATGTCAGGCCAAGATTCAGTAAGAGTTGCACAGGAATAAAAAAAGGAAACTCAAGTCACATGCTGAGATATTGAGAGAGGGGGAGCTTATGTAAGTGTGGCATTTCAATACAGCTGTCCAAAATGCTGACTGAAAGGGAGTCAGTTTTGCTTAATGTTTTTTTGTGATAAAAAATAGACATATTGCTAAAATGCCGGGGAAAGTTTCACTCCAAATCAGTGTAACTAGTGAGGCAAGGAAAGCTTTTCAAGTTTCACTCTGGTCTGCATTTTGTGGTATTTTCTCTTTCCAACCCAGTAACATTTAGGCATTTTAATACTGAAACCGTTTGCCAACTTTACTTTGGACTGCTCTTCTTTAAATCAGGACTGTAAAATGTTTGCCTGCCTTAGTGTTTTTTATTCGTATTAAAGTGAAGCAGAGGTAGACTGAAAGTGATTAGGAAAAAAGTAATTTGAGTTGGAGCTACTTAGGGAGAGAAGAGGTAGCTACGTAGCTATAACTAGTTATAGCTGAACACCAACTAAAATGTGATAACACTTTATCATAAGATTTAAAAAACTGTTATTTTGCTAATTGTCAACATATAAACATATAAGGTTTAGCAGGAAACTTCCAGTGTTAAGAAATCAAGAATAGGTAGTTTCCATCTTAAAATCTGGCAGGTTTACAGTCTAGTTTCCTTTTTATTTCTGCTACTATCATTGTAATTCCCCCATTGGTCGCTTTTTAATGGAGATATTTGTCTCCAACTGCTAACTCAAAACTAGCCAACCTCTTCAGTGAAGATGTCTCAATAGTGTTGGGGAATTCTGGCCAATTCCCGAACACACACACACACACACACACACACACACACACACACACACACACACACACACACACACACACACACACACACACACACACACTCACACACACACACTCTTTCCATCTCCCTCTTCACTCCCTCTATGTCCTCCCATCTGTGAGTTCAGATGAACAGAAGTCTCCCGTGGCTTTTCATTGGCCGAGCTCCACACTAAGAGGCGAGCTAATTGGCCAGCTGGGGCCCAGCCGGTTGTTGGAGGCAGGGCATTGGCCGATACAAGGGTCAAGTGACATGTCATTGGTCAGATTTGCTGATAACCTGGCGGCACTTCAGGCTTTCCCTCTTGAGAAAAGCCTGGTGAGAAGAAAAGAAAAATAGGGAAAGACTGTTGAGCATAATTGGCAATAGCTTTTCTGAAAAATTGTTAGATAATTTGCAGCTTTTTAGTGATGTGAAAAGTGTGTATTTGTGGGAGTTGCAAGTGTAATTGTAGTCCTCCTCAGTCATGAAGTCCCAAATTGTTGGAGGCACTGTCACCTTCAGCTTTACCAATATATCAATTAAAACATGCAAGAAGTCACAGCCAACGGGCTACCATGACAAGCATGAGTGTGTGTGCATGCTTGTGTGTTTGATCTGTTGCTTTCACACTAAATCGAGACAAGATATTGATAATAAACAGCACTGAATGAGGTTCTCTCGTTTTCCCTTCTACATTTATCTTTCTGCCTCTATGTGATTTGAATCCAACTACCACTGTTCACCTTCTCTTTCCCCACCCCCTCCATTCTTTGCCTATTCTTTCAGCATCTCATATTTATTATAAAATGAAATATACTTTCAAATGTTGCGCATTAA
Source organism: Gymnocephalus cernua (assembly GCA_023631565.1). NCBI lineage: Eukaryota > Metazoa > Chordata > Actinopteri > Perciformes > Percidae > Gymnocephalus > Gymnocephalus cernua. The sequence continues at coordinate 8,557,486 of CM042434.1, read as the reverse complement.
GCAACAGCTGTACTGCTTAGTAAAGGTTAGAGAATGGTCCCATGTTGACAGTTGGTAGGAGAACAAAGCAAACAGCTTTGTTCATCCCAGTCTTCTCCTTCTGAGGTTCTCTGGCACTGCAACGTCACACTACAAACCTCCACCTTTGCTTCTAAGACAACAGTCAGCATTCGCAAAGCCACAGGAGGTCCTTGCCAAGAAAACACAGACAGTTTTTTTTAGGAAGAACAGTCTTCACAGTCAGAGAAAGAGAGACACAATCTCTCTTTCATTGTAGGTTAATATCTACCCACCTCCACCTTTTTTATTAAGTAGCAGAGTGAGCTAATCCAGAGGAAATGAGAGGTTGAGGTTAGTCACCAAGGATTAGTCTGGTTCCAGGACATCAAACATTCCATTCCCACCCAGGAGATAATCATAGACAGGTTAGCCAGGAAATTAAGTGACTGCCTTTCAGAGGGTCTCTAATCCCTGTCTCGCTCTCTCCTTACATTTCTCTTTCTTTCCCCACCCATCCTGCTTTCTCTAATTCGGTCCTCCTCCCCTGCCCCTCCCCCTTTCTCCCCCACCTGGACCAGAGCTAATAAGTCTATGTCCTGACCAATCTGCAACAGACTGCTTGTGTCTGCTAGAAAACTTCCATCTCCATTTCTCGGAGGGTATTTGATAGATGACACTATACTCCCTTGTTCTGAAGGTAATATCTGACTCTGCAGCCAAGTCAGAGCTTTCAGACAAATTGGAAACTGCTCAGTGAGGTTTCTCATGTCTTTGTCAGATTTTAAGAATACCGTGCGTATAACATGCAGTAATTTGCCTTAAGGATATAGTTTTCTTACTGTGTATGCGTATCATCCCATCGTATCAGTCCAACCATATCAAATACACTGTGAAATAGGTAAAGTGTGCCTTTCAGTAGGGTCAAACAAGCATTTTCTGCTCAATTTCTGGAAAAAGTTACAAGACAAGAGATATACTGTAGGTCTGAAAAGACTTTAACGGCTTCATAATTGTGTGTATTTGTGTGTATTTCTTTTCATGCAAGACCCCTGGAAAGAACAACTCACGGTGTGTCTGTGTGTCCGTACATGTGTACATATCTGTTCATGGATTCAGGTCCACATACCGAACAAAAGCTCAGCGTAGCAAGTGGATTTCTGCCTCCTTCCACTTCATGTCATCCAGCACAAAAGCAAATATTGCCTCCATTTTCCACACTTCTTTCTCAATTTTTTTTCTCTTTTTTCTCATGTACACAGTCATACACACCACATAAATAAACCTTGCACACATACAGTATATACATAAATAGTCTATATTGGATTAACACACTTTTGTTATTGTTATTTCAATTTTAACATATTTCTCATATATACATATATTGCACGATATATATATATATATATATAGTCCCTCCAGGATTTCGCAGCCTGATTTTGCGGGAGCGTTTGTAAAAAATTGCGATAAAAGTTGTGATGTCTTTTGTTTGTTGCAGTGAAGTTGCAAGAGACAGTGACAGTTCTTTAAAAAATAAAAAGGAAACTTGTTTTGGGGAGAATAAATTACTCTGGGCTGAGATTTCCTAGTAACCTTTCCAAAAAAGCTCAGGATGCTGCAAATGTTGGTATAATATGAAAATGGTTGGTGGATTTAAGACAAAAAAAAAAAAAAAAATATTTATTGAATTAATCACAGATGAACATATGTGTCAGTGGCTTGTTGATCTTTACATTGTTAGTTAATTTCCTAACCTGGCCTGGGACACACATCATACAGTTTGATAAAGTACTTATTGGAGTTTAACTTATCATTGCACATACAATAACAAGCGTAGCTGTCATCAATTTAGGTCATCGTGTTGTCTCATCTCCGTTTTTTCCTGCATCCACCATGTGTGTGTGTGTGTGTGTGTGTGTGTGTGTGTGTGTGTGTGTGTGTGTGTGTGTGTGTGTGTGTGTGTGTGTGTGTGTGTGTGTGTGTGTGTGTGTGTGTGTGTGTGTGTGTGTGTGTGTGTGTGTTCACGCGCGCGTGCGTGCGTGAGAGTCAGTCAGTCGCGGGGGAACTGAGCAGCCCCGCCCACTGCAGCAGCTTCAGCGACTTCAAAATGAAAAAACGTTACAGCGTACATTAATGTTAAAATGTATACAGGTTAGCGGGACGGTCTGAAATGTTTTGCACGGTCTTTCGCTGTACGTTTTGTTGGTAAATGTGAGGTGTTCGAGTCAGTTACACTTGTCTTCATATCAGAAACAAGGAAATGATCAACCTTTGTCACTACCGCTTGGTCATTGGCTCTCAGAGTCACATACTGATGGCAGGTGGGACTGCTGGGATTGGTTGAAGTCAAGGGAAACTTCAGGTTGTTGGTCTATATATATATATATATATATATATATATATATATATATATTTAGTAATATACTGTACATCACATACAACTTAATAAGCATTTTGTGTCTTTTTCCTTTAGATGAAAGCACAACACATTGACCTCATTTATATTTCTGTTTACACATGATTTATTAAAAAAAAATCCAGACATAATTAGGTGTGTGTAATGTTAGTTGTTGTAATAAAATACCTGTCTCATAAATTTGGGAGTGATACCCAATGCAGATTAAGCCTTTATAGAATCTACCTGAACTGAAATTTCAACAGAGAAGATGAGAAGGGGAAAGAAGCAATGTAAAAATGGAGAGAACAAGATCTAAAACATGTAGAGACTAGAACAGTTTGACACAGGGAGACAAGAGAAGAGAAAAGGTCAAGACTTCCATGAGATTAGAAGAAGAAAAAAAGAGGAAATAGAGGATAGAATCAAAAGACAGCCCGACCATCACTACCCCCCGACTGGTTGCCAATCATCTGAAAGAGTAAGAAAGTGTGTGAGGGAGAAAGTGTCACTTTCATCCTATTACAGCTCCATCTAACCTGCTACTGTAGCCACCTGCTCCCGCTGTCTCACACACACACATATTTTGAGACTCGTTTTCAGATTCTGTACTTGCACTAGCACATGCATACATTCACTCTCTCACACACACGCACACATTAGAAAGGTGGCTGTTGCTGCTCTTATGTGATTACGGTCATGCTAAGTCCTGCTCCTGAGATATCATAGAGAAATAAATAAATAATACTAGAATCCACAAATGAAAACCCAGCAGAGATTTTCCTACCTAAGGCGCTGACATTATAAAAAAATGGCAGAGGGAGTAGAAATGTACCCTGCTCTCATCTCTGCTGTCTCTGTCCTCTCGCCCATCATCTGTACGTCTCTGTCCGGTTAATTGTCTCCCCTTTAACCCCTACCTCTTTTCAGCGCCCCCTCCATACTTCTCTCTCTCTCTCTCTCTCTCTCTCTCTCTCTCTCTCTCTCTTCCACTCCCTCAGTCTTCCTTGGAATTCACCTTTCTTTGTTCCCCCTAATCTTCAAAGGGTAACTTTTTTAAGTCGGGAAGTTGGGGTAGAAAGAAGGAGTGAGAGACACAGATGGAGAGGGGTGGGTAGAGGTAGACGGATATACTATCTGGGTGGTAGGGGAGGGGGCTTAGAGGAAACCAAATTATCTTCCTTCACTTTTTCCGGCACCGCTTTTCCTCATCCTTCTCTCTGTCCCTCTATATATGCCATCACCCATGACTCGCTATTTCTCCCTCTCTGTCCCCTTATCAACTCCCCACCTTGCACTTTCAAGGACAAGCTTAACTGTTAAGAACACTAAGGCTTGGATAGACCTGTGTGTGTGAGTGTGTGTTGGTTTTAAATGTATGTGTACAGTTGTGTGTGTGTGTGTGTGTGTGTGTGTGTGTGTGTGTGTGTGTGTGTGTGTGTGTGTGTGTGTGTGTGTGTGTGTGTGTGTGTGTGTGTGTTCAGTCTTTTATTTGATATTTTTACTGCATGTATAATATGTATCTATGTCACCGAATGGATGTGCACTCGGTAGGGTGTGCACACAGCTGAATAGTGTGCATGGTTTTGTGTGTATTGCTCCAAAGGCTTTGCAGCAGAGAATAATCCTATCCTCTCTGCTATCGCCTTACCTTCCTTCTTACTATCATTTATTTATCCCCATTTCTCTCTCTCTCTCTCTCTCTCTCTCTCTGTCTCTCTCTCTCTCTCTCCCTCCCAACTCAATCGCGGTTTTCCCCATTCTCTCTCTGTCTCTCTTGTTCTGTCTGTCTCTCTCATTCTGTCTCTCTCTCTCTCTCTCTCTCTCTTTTTGATTAATTTCGATCCCTCACTTTCCTCACTCGTTCTTCCTAAAATATATAAGTATATAAACACACAAAAATAGCAGCATTTTGAACTGAAAAAAGTGCACTGCTAGCTCCTTTTTTTACTGTTCAGGATGAGATGTTTTTGTCACTGTGTGCATTTTATTAATTTAGGTGTGGCAAAAAAAATCTCGTAACATATTCTCATATATGGGGATTCAGTTCCCATTTGGGGACAAAAACGTAGTCCTTGTTAGGGTTGGGTTTAGGCAGGTAGTAGTTATTGTTAAGGTTAAGTCTCCAGGGAAAAATGCCATGTCCTCCATAGTGACAATAACAACTTTGTGTATGTCAGTGTGTGTGTAGCTGTCTGCTGCAACAGTGTTGGTATTATCACCTGCCTGATAGCTTTTAAATGCCCTCTTTTTTTTTTTTTTTAAGGAATTAATTTGATTGATAGCTCCACGTACTGATATGCATACATACAAACAAACACAGAAACCTAACTCCATCATAAACCTGCACTAAATAAACAGGATACGCTTTGCATTAAGTAGTATTAATCACTGTATTCATGGGAGACGCTCTAAGCTGCGTGCTTTGGGGGAAATTGACCTTCTGTGGTCTTAATTGTACGAGAGGCTCAACAGCGCTGTGACATTTAACTGTGCTCCAGTCTTAATTCTTAGCCCTTTATTCTAGTGCTCCACTGACATTTCAGCAGGAAGAGCTTTGTGAATAAAGATGACTGTTGCTTCTTTGGTGTTGTAAACAAATAAGCACATTTGCCCATAAATTTTGTTTATTCTTTCACACTCTTCCTCTGCCTCTCTTGCACACATTTCACTTTTGTACTTCCATCACTCTTTTGAACGTAGCTCTCTGTGTCTCTTAGCAGGGCCGAGTGAGATTTTACAGCCCAATAGCACAAAGTGACCAAAATGGTGTATGTCTGCAGAGGTTTCATGGGGTGCTTGATCAAAAGCAATGACTCAGCTATAACTTTGCCAGGTGCTGAGATTTTTGGTTTTGAAACCTAACTCCCCAGCCCACAGCTTTTACTGTGTTTTGTAAACACACACAGAAACACCACCCACTTAGATGCATTTTTATTTTCTCAAAGATCACAATGTTACAGGTCATAACTGTGCCACGTATTTTGTTGTAAAGCTAAGAGAAGAAAACTCAAAGCATTATTATTATGACTCTATTGTTAAGCGTAACTTTCCTTAGGAATTCTGATCAATCTCATGTAGGGGATAGATATACTGTATTTTTGGTTTTGTATTTCCCCTGAAAGGAATACTTTGGCTTATTTGCTTCCTGGCAGAGTGATGGATGAGGAAATCAAAACCAGTCTCCTGTCCTTATGTTAAATATGAAACTACAACCAGCAGCCAGTTATCTTAACTTAGCATAAAGACTGGAAATAGGGGGAAGCAATTAGCCTGGATCTGTCCAAAGGTTGTCTATATCCACGTCGTTCCACTTCCGGGATTACTCCGGTGCCGCCGGAAATTCCGCTGGATGTCTTTCATTTCGGCTGGATGTCCGTTACCTTCCGCTTTCTTTGTGTTGGCATTTTGAACTCCGGTAGATTTGTGAGGACTCTTCAGATCTCTGCAGGGTAAATCCAGACAGCTAGCTAGACGATCTGTCCAATTTGAGTTTTCTGTTTTTCTGTTTTATGTGTACGTTCAAAACAACTTTCAAAACAACGTTCAAACCAACTTTTGAGCATAAACGTTCCGCCAAAACAAGTTCCTTCCTGAGGCTATTTTGCAGAGGCACCGTTCCTCCATGCGCCGCATAGCGCCGCCCATGACAATTGTGATTGGTTTAAAGAAATGCCAAAAAACCAGAGCACATTTTTCTCCCATCCCGGAATGCTGTGTGGATACCAGACCTCTGGCAAAGTGAGACTAGTCCAAACAAAACAAAAAGCTCTAAATTAATATGTTCTATCTCTTTTGTTTAATACATAGAAAAAACAAATTGCAAAAACAATTCCACATTTTATGTTTTTTTATTTGTGCAAATCTGAAAACTGATTAATCTGAACATAGTTGACTTTGTCGACTGTCTCCTGTGTAAATGATGTACTATGGAAAGGCCTCACTACAAAAGCTGTGTGTGCAGAGGTGGACATGTGAATTTAAATAAGTATGGTCTTGTGAGTGTACTTGTCTACTCTCTTTCCTTTAGTGCTTAAGAAGCTGTAGTAATTAGCCTGTGAAAATGGATGGCTTTTCAACAGCAGCTGCAATTAGTGCTTTCTCGAGAATGAATGGATGGATGGATGGGCCGAGGGATGGCATCTAGTATTAAATGCATAGATGGATAGAATAAATAAATGAAGCCTGTGATGGAGGGCAGGGGTGAATGAACGCAAGGAAGTCTGCATGGTTGGGGAGAAGTAGGGGGAAGGAAACATGGAGTATAGGAGGAAGTACAAGGTGAATGAGCTTGTTTTATCTTGTCTGGGTTTTTTTTACTGCTTGAGTGGAAGTGGATGACATCACAGGTAATTGCGCATGGCCAGGAAAGGTTATCAGCTAAATTTGATATGAGTTTGGAAAGGAAATGAAGGAGAAGAAATTACAAATTGACATCTGGTACCAAAAAGAAATCTGGTGTAAGATTTCTCTCTGTGTACCATCACAACTGACTTTACACACAGACAACAGGTGTTAGATTTTTTTTCTCCCTCACTAGAGACTAAGGCCATGTCCACACGAAGACGTTTGGATGCAAACACATCCGTCTTCCCTGGATTTGGTTCAAGAAAAGTCGCGGCCCTATCCATCCATTTGTAAATGACTCAACATGCTACTTCATATGCCAGGCCTGTAGGCTGTTATTGCTACAGTAAATTAACCAAAAACGAAGAAGAGCAGCCTTCAGTCACTTCCTCTTCCTTTCATAACATGACTAGCTAGTTCTCTTAATACAGTCATGGACTAGACTTTAATAACTTTCACCACTGCCCGTTATATAAAGGCCACCGCTAGAAAATGTGTCTTTGTTTACATTGTATAATGTGCTGTTGGATTGCTTTTTATTTTGCAATTCTGTCTGCTATCGGACATGATTGCAGCGCGCTAGCTAGCTAGCAGAGCTAACGTTAGCACGCTAGCTAGCTAGCAGAGCTGCAGAGTATGCGGTTTCCCCATCCATACTAAGCCAAAAGTGAGCTGTTTTTTTTTTTTTATTCACTCTGGGACAAGGTTTCTAAAAAGTGCGTTTACAGGATTCGTATGGACGATCGGCCCAAACGATGCAAAAGATGTGCGTTTGCATCAAAACCCATCGTTGTGTGGATGGCCTCTAAAATGACAAGATGCATTGATCTATCAAACACACAGAATGTGGCTGTGAAAAAAAGATTAAGTATGTGATTTTTTTGCATGGATTTCCTTTTTTCCTGTGTGTGTGTGTGTGTGTGTGTGTGTGTGTGTGTGTGTGTGTGTGTGTGTGTGTGTGTGTGTGTGTGTGTGTGTGTGTGTGTGTGTGTGTGTACATATATTTTTCACTAGTAAAGAAGTTCCAGGATTAATTTCCGCATGTACCACAGTGCGTAATCACTGTAGCTTGTACTGCACTGCCAACTCCACATCCATCTTCATCATAGTTTGCATTGCTTTAATTTTGATCAGAAAGAAGTTTGTGTCACTCATCTGACACCTCTTTTATGCTTTGAGTACTTATTTTTTTATATGGATGTGTGCAATTTAGTTTCTTTTAAGCACCGTTGGGAGGGGCATTCACAATTTAGTTGTATTCATTGTAATATAATGACAATATGGCTTCTTGCACACAAGTGTCCCGTTTCCCGTCCAGAGCCCACATCGTTTAAATAGCAAATGCACCTGCAACCATCTGTGCACCCATGGGCGTGCTAGTCTTACAGGGAGGTGTGTTCAGGTGAATTCTTGGCGTATTGCTACCTTGAGGCAGGTAAGGTAAGTGATCGCGCCATTGACCAACAAAAACCTGGTCTAAAGTCAGTAGCGCAGCATTTCATTATTTCAACAGCGTATGAGTAAAATGTGTCTAAGCTCGTGCACAGTGCGTGCACACTATACTTGTTACACACACACACAGGGATGTGCAGCAGCACACAAACATGCAGAAGATTAAAAATAAAAATATTACAATGTGAAATAGTATTATGATATCATCTGTTTGCGCGCTTTCACTTCTTCTCTCCTTCTTGCTTTGCAAATCTACCATCATAATAGCAATGCCCATTGTCTTTTGTTGTTCGCAGTTACAGTACAGACAAGCATCTTTAGGTGGCCCTCCTCCAAACACACCCTTGGCTACACACACTAACATGCACAGGCGTTGGGCATTAGGTATATCACGGGCAGCAGATACGATACACACACACACACACACACACACACGCACACACAGACACACGCACGCACAGATATTGCAGCCTCTCCAGAGCTGTGTTTTAATTGAGTCAGCCCAAAGTGCTGGCTGAGCAGAACGATATGACTGATACGGATTAGAACCAGCCTTCCCATATTCATTGATTTTTGCACAGGTGGGAGGCAGGGTGGGGGGTACGATGGAGGGATGACAGAAAGGAAGCAAAATCTTTTTCTATTGATTTAGGGAAGGAGAAAAGGACATTGGTAGTGAGACAGATGGACTGAGAGTAAAATAAATGTATGGAAGGTAGGGATTGTAAGAGGGGAACCCCCCTCTATCAGTTGTACCGAAGAAAAGAGGAAGAATTAGAATAAGGGAACAGAAGTGTCTGAAGGAGATTATGCAGTTCCTCTTTGTCATCATTGATTTTAGCAAGGGAAGGGGTAGCGAAAGACAATAGGGGACAGGATGTGGGATAAGGATGGAAGTAAATGGGAAGGGAGCACATAGAGAGAGTAGTAAATTCAGTGATAAATGATGGATGGATGCATGGAAAGTTGATGGGAAGGTGAAGTAAGATAACAGAATGAAGGGTGTGGGAGAAAAAAAAAGAGATCTTAAGTAAGAGTGAAGATTTAACAGTACTCAGCGGAAGCCTTTATTTCACTTAAGGAGAGTTGGTTAATGAAGGGAAAAGATGAGGCGTGGAGAGGGAGAGAGGATGGAAGGGGGAGGTGAGAAAGAGTCAGAAGGGGGGATGAAGAGGAAGAGAGAGATGATGAAGAAGTGTTGAAGAGGAGCACAAAAAGAGTTGAAGAGAGAGATGGAAGAGAGAAAGAGACACTTCACATGTGGGCTAAGTAGTCTCGTTGAGACAGTATGCAGCTACCCAATGCTCCATGTCGATCTAAATCCCTTTGAAATCCTTGAAACAGCTCGAGCGAAAAGGACGGGACGCTTGAGCCAGTATGTGTGTGTATCTGTGTGTAAGATAAAGAGGGAGAGAAAAACATATAAGATAGAGGACAGTGTGTGTGTGTGTGTGATGGGATGGTGTGTTTTATGGGTAAAATTAAAGGGTCTGTTGAAAGAAGAAAGATGAACCCCTCTTACAGTATGGGTGCCTGTGCAAGTATGGAAGTATATTGACGACAAGAGAGTTGAGAGTGCACAAAACTCATTCAAGTGCTGCTCAGTCTGCATGTCAACATTTGAGATTCAGATTCGTACGAGCAGAATGAGATTTGTACATGAGAGGGGACAGCATTTTGAGCATAACAGATGATCTGAGCAGCAAGAGGAATTGTGTAACTACATTTGAGCCAGCAACAGGGATCCTCACGCTCGCCATGATAAAAGCCGCTCAAGCTCACTTTTGCAAGTCTGAATCCCCTGACTAAGAGCAAAGCATCACCTGTTCCATTTCACCACGAAGTGAAGGTTCATCCTGTTAGACCCTTTATTCTACTTTCAAAAAAGCTGGGACAGTGGTGTTTATGTAACCACCAGATGGAAACAAGAGCAGTATTTGTTGTATTATTGTGTATTATGTTGTATTATCCTGAAAATCAAAACACGTTGACTCTTACTGTAATGACTAAAAGCACATTACAATTACACATCACAATTTGTTCGCAAATTATCTAGTTTTTTAAGCCGTCACTGCAGAGTCATTTTGAGAGTCAAATTGATTTAAAAGTATCTACTAGCTAATGCATTGTGGCTGTGTTGGCTTCGTGTTAACCTCTATTTGAAGTGTGATTTTCTGAACCTAATAAAGGATTTTCTTTTTTCTTCTTTTTACGTTTTTTATGAATAATTGGGATGGTTTACTGCGATCTGATGCAACGCCATGTTGGATAAAACAAAAATGGTTCAAACTACAAAATAATAATCATGAAATTATTATGGTCTGTGGCTCATTCCAAGCGACAGCATTTTCAGAATTGGGATGGAGCAAATCCAATATACAGGTAAACTAGGTGACAGTAGGATCACATAGACCACCAGAATTTGGCTAAACTTCTATCTACAATGCAGATACACACACCCACAATAACTAAAATTGTACACTGAACGATAATGCATTAAGGCATGAACTATGTAAATCAAATGTCCGTAATAGCCATACGGTTGCCAATCGCTCCTTACAGCAACTTAGAGCTGGCTTTTTTCCTTGTGTGGATTTTGAAAGAGACATGACCCTGTCGTCCAGATGTGGGTTTGACCTGTTGCAGCTTGCTATTCAAAAATGTTTGGCAAGCGTCCTCTTGAGATCTCAATTGCTAAGAAGCTGCCAAAACAGCTGGAGAAAATTGAGAGAGCAGACTGAGAAACAAGAGCTCACTCAAATGTGATTGTGCTCTAACAAATCTGCTCCTGTGCGCTCTCAAAGATTCACGTGCAGACTGAGTAGAGCTCAGAATTTGTTTTGTGCTCTGACAAATCTTTTGTCGTCAATATACTTCCATATGGAAGTGTGTGTTTGTGAGTGTGTGTGTGTCTGTGTCACTTTCTGTGTGTGGTGTCTGCTCCCTCTCCCTTCAGTATCGGTCTCTTCTGCTTAATTTCCACACTCTCCTCTCTGCCTCTCCTCTGCTTACTATGCCGTGAAATGGTTTTTCACCAGACCATTACCCCAACCAGTGCACTACACTGCTACAGCCCTGTCAGCGAGAGGGAGTGTGTTTAAATGTGTGCGTGTGTGTGTTAGGGCTGGGCAATATATCAATATTATATTGATATCATGATATGAGACTAGATAGAGAGACTAAAGTGATGTCATTTTCTGAACTTACCATACTGTTCTAGCTGTACTATTATTTGCCTTTTACCACTTAATTATTGTATCCACATGACTGATGGTTATTTATCTAAAATCGAAATGTGAAGATATTTTGTTAAAGCACCAATTGTCAACCCTATAATATCGTCACAGTATCGACATCGAGGTATTAGGTCAAGAATATTGTGATATCTGATTTTCTCTATTTTGCCCAGCCCTAGTAGGGATGGAACGGTACACAGAAGTCACGGTTCGGTTCATACCTCGGTACAGACATCATGGTTTGGTTCGGTACAATGGAGGGAAAAGCAAAACAAAAATGCAGAAGTCAATTTTTTCTATTGTGCATGTCTCAGGCTGTATCACCTAGTATCATCCAGTCTCTCCCCTGAGCTAGCTGCAACAGCCCGAAGTGTGTAAAGTAAGATATAAACAGTAAACAATAAGTACCCCACATCATCGCCAGACTCCATCTGTAACTTGTAAAGACAATCAGCTATAAAACTGAAAATACAGCATCTCTTATTTATGAAAGTGCAAATTACATAGAATAATAACAACAACAAAAATATGTGGACAGGATGGCATGTTGTAACGAGGTTCGAGTACATACAGCAAATACGAGTGAATACGGGCGCATTGAAGATGACATGTAAATTCCAACTGCTTCAGTGATGTTTTTGGCCCTATTTGTATGTGTATCTAAAGGCTGGTTAAGCACTGTAGGGAGGAGAAGTTGGACAGTTTTTTTTTTGTCTCGTTCCAGTGATTGGCACATATGGGTGATGGCGTTGGATATGCGTTAGCATGTTAGATGTATTTCCACTCACATACCTGACAACTGCTGAACAACGCCGACACAGTCCCCCACTCTCTCGCCTGTACAACTGTAACTGACCCGAAGACCGAAGTTTTCGAGGCGGGACGGCATGAGACAAGAGGGCATGACACGGGAGGCTCCAGGCTGCAGTCATACAGTTCCACCCCTAAGCCCTTGTGTGTGTGTGTGTGTGTGTGTGTGTGTGTGTGTGTGTGTGTGTGTGTGTGTGTGTGTGTGTGTGTGTGTGTGTGTGTGTGTGTGTGTGTGTGTGTGTGTGTGTGTGCGTGTGTGTGCGTGTGTGTGCGTGCGCCTAGAGAGAGATGGGGGTGTGATTGGCTGCGTGCATGAGAGAGACTGTACATGTGTATGTGTACAGTAGCTGCACTTGAAAGACAAAGACTGTGCATGTTTTGTTTATGTGTGGGGAAGATGGATTGTTTGCCCATATTGGTATGTGTGTGTGTGTGTGTGTGTGTGTGTGTGTGTGTGTGTGTGTGTGTGTGTGTGTGTGTGTGTACGTGTGTGCGCGTGTGTGTGTGCGCGCCTATGCCTGCCTGTGAAGGAAAAAAGGTGTGTACAGTATGTCCCACGCAAGCTCAGCTGTCATAGTTTTTGCCCTGCACTGTACTCCTGTCACAGTTGTGAGAGCTGAGAGTCTACTAATATCTGGCATCTCACACACACACTTGCACACAGTGGTAGCAGGCGAGTCATTCTGCTCACTAACAAACCAAGGGATCTTCTGACTCTGGCTAAGTTGTTTTTTGTTTTTTGGGGGGTTATCAAATGTTCAGGTATAAGCATCTTTCAGTACAGACTTAGTAGTATTTTGCTACCTTTGCAACAAGTGCAAAATATACACAAAAGCTATATTTGCTTATCGTTGTATGTGACTACATTTTCTTGTGTTCATCTGTCTAAAAATCTGTAACGTTTTAACACACACACACAATTCATTTTTTGTGACATTTTTTCAGTCTGCGTGAGGTGCTTATTGCTGTCAGGTTTGTGTGCCTTTTCCTAAATCAAAAACTATCCAGTTCTTGTATTTATTCCAAACTGATTTTGCTACTTCTACATTATAAACAGAACGGTATCAAAACCATATCACATTGACACATTCAGAGATGTATACACACACATAATGATATATTATTTAATAAACAGGAAGTGTTTTTTGTGAAACTTATTTGTAGTAGTTTAAAGTTTGACATTTATGTAATTAGTAATATACCATTGCATCTGCAGAAGTGTCTATACTCGTCCTTGATTCATACGAACACATGCACATTACATACTCATCTGTTTGTGTTTACTCAGTCTGTGACATCACTCCAATCCACTGCCATTTTAAGGCCAAAGCTAGCAATATTCCGTATTTCCCTTATTGCCCACAAATCCCATGGAAAGACCAAAATCAAAAGTAAATTAATCTTAGTAACAAGCCAGTGTAGTCAAAGCCTGATAGATTGAATTAATCTGTGCCAGAGACCTCCATTGTTGTCCACAACACTGCACTGGGGGACATGTTCTTTCATTACCATAAACACATGGTACTATAGTTTATTTTAAGTCAACACCACATACCGCCGCTATAAATACTCACTATTACACAAAATGTACATTAATTTGCGGCAAAAAATAGTCGTTGATAAATGTGCTGTTTACTCCTGTTGCTGTAGTGTTTGCTGAAAACTGTGCCCAGCTGTATCAGGAAATTACACAGCTTTTATTAAAAAATTAAACTATGTATTTTGTAACCTGTTTTTAAAGATGTATATCGTCATTGGGACCAATGGGCTTTATAGCCACAGAGACAGTAGGGAAATCAGAAGCTACAGACAGACTAACGCCCATTGGTTTAAAGTACTTTCCTTCCTCAATCTCTGAAACCTTTCTCACTTTTCTATTCATTTTCTCTTCATTCTTCCTTTCATGGCTCTTTGCTTTTTCTTCACCCCTTACTCATCTATCTCACCTCTCAGTCTCCAGCAGATGTTGCAGTCATTCCCCCTCTTGCTATCTCTCATTCCCTCTTTTAACATTGTGTTTAAATTGTGTCGTTTTTGTCCCTTTCACCTTCCCTCTGTCGTCCTCGTCTACAGCCCATTCACTCCCTTGTTTTATAATTCACCTCTCAATGGCTTCATAATATCCCTCCTCCTCTCTATATTGCTCTTCTTCATCCAAACTCATTTACTTCGCATTTGCTCTATCTCTCTTTCCTCTTTTCTTCTCCATCTAATACCTTTTCATTCTTTCACTCCACCTCTCTATTCCCGCCTAATATCCCACTGTCTCTCTACCTGAGATATTGAAGCTATGAAGACAGGTGTTCAAAAGAAAGCAGGAGCTGCAAAGCTGCAAATCTGTTTTATATGCCTCCTGGCATCATTCCCTGGAATGCAGAGAGAAGAGGAGAGGCAGAGAGAGAAGAAAAATGCAGTGGTCTGTAATATCTAATTCTCTGCACCTTTTGCATTGACAATATTATCTTTATTTGAGGAGAAAAGAGAGAGAGAAAGAGCCTGGTTTACTATAAAACCTTCAACCTTTTCCCTTCACTACTTGGGACACACACAAACACTTCACCCTCATGGTGGACACCCTTCTTTGACGGGACATTATGGTTCCAAAATGTGCAGATGGCATACAATAATGTCCCGTCGGTGGAACAACAGTGTACTTAGAGAAATAGTTATGTTGTGCAATTGTATCTGATAGAGATGTGTGTTATCAACAAAAGCACCATTTTACAAGTGGCAAAGGTGTGATAGACTAAATTTGATGGGCTATTTTAAGAGAATCTGCTTCACATAGACCCTAAAGAGACTATATAATGCTGCATATATAAGTATTGCTTTTATTGTTGCAGTTCAGCATGTATGCAGACTTCCAACACTCAATCACCTGAATCATATCTCACTCTCTCATCCCACATTATCTTAAAAAGAGTCTCATTCACAATATTCAGTGGGTATTACAGAGAAAATGGTGTGTGTGTCTGTCTGTCTGTCTGTCTGTCTGTCTGTCTGTCTGTGTGTGTGTGTGTGTGTGTGTGTGTGTGTGTGTGTGTGTGTGTGTGTGTGTGTGTGTGTGTGTGTGTGTGTGTGTGTGTGTGTGTGTGTCTCTCTGTGTTAATGGAGCTTGTTGACGTTTGGGGTTTAGTTGACTTCATAAAGGAGCGCAGCGGCAGCTGGAATCTCCCTACTGAATAGGCTGGGATAATCTCAGGGAAAGCGTGCGTGTGTGTGTGTGTGTGTGTGTGTGTGTGTGTGTGTGTGTGTGTGTGTGTGTGTGTGTGTGTGTGTGTGTGTGTGTGTGTGTGTGTGTGTGTGTGTGTGTGAGTGAGTGAAAAAAAGAGAGGAGTGAGAATAAATGGAGGAAGAGAAAATGAGATGTGAGGGTGAGAGAGAACCAGAGAAATGTTGAGTAAAAGAGGAAGTAGGAGAGATTGAACTGTCAGCAGCTTGACTTAATCTCTTTTTTTTCTAAATATGAAGATGAGACTGCAGGACTCTGTGTATGTGTGACTGTGCGTGTGCGAGTGAGCGAGACGACTCCATCCTGTTTTGAAGTAACCTAATCTAGGATGGAGGCCTCAACCTCTGTATCACAAACATACACAGGAACACACAAACACACATACAAGGAAAGGGGCTTATGGGTATGCACTGCACATGCTTAGGTTCCCAGTTATTACTATTTTGGGGAGGGAAATATATAATTTTGTCTGTTTTTTGAATACATCAAAACTTTGATATTCAAGTACACACACTCAAACTAAGAAATCGTCTCTCTTTACCAGATGCCAGGCAGAGGGACAGATCATCGGTTGGCACCACGTTACGAAGAGGTGGAACGTCAGTATGCCTCCTTACCAAGGTACGGCTTCTTCTCCTTCCCCTTGTATGAGGAGGTCCAAAAAGTTAATGTTTTACTGCAGGTATCACTATTTTCTTCTTTTGTTCCTTTTCTCTTTGAAGCCACTAATTCAATTTGTGTAGTCTGGATGTCTTTCTGAGTGTCTCTGGAGGCCTCAGTCTCAGCCCAGGAACTCACCTTATCCACTCCCTGGGGAACACACACTCAGACAGGGGTTGAAAACTGATCCCTGACTCCTAGATCTGCTCCCCCACCGAAACTTACTTTGCACAATCAGTAGTTTTTTAATGAGTGCATTATGTGGTGTATTTCTTTACTCTCTAACTTCAAACCTCAGCTATGATAGTTTTGTGTCCTTATGTTGTACTGAACTACAGAGGCAACAAATTTCAATACATTTTATTTTATTTTAGCAACTGTCTTTTGTAAGTTTAAAAAACAAATCAACACAATTTCAAGAACTGCACAACATTATATTGCAAATACATTATTACAGCATAAGGAACTCATTGTGGATTTAGCTCATGTAATACAGCTTGTTTTCTTCTTTTTAAATCAGCAAGATGAGCTGATGTCAGACAGTAAGGCACTTTTAATTTTCAGTCGGTCCTCACTGAACTGCATGTTGTAAATGCATGTGTTTGCATCCATCACAGGGCTGCTATTACAGGATTTTAAAGTATATCACCGTTGATGGCGTTGCACAACATCTTTGTTACATTGTAATCATAAGCTATTGTTTGTACATTTATTTGATTGTTTGATTTTCCAATATCTTCTAGTGGAGTTTATCAGCATCTGTTTCAGTCAGACTTAGCATCTCTCTCCCCTGTATTTTTTTCTATTTATTTAAACAGTTGAAAGGCAGTAGGCAGTTGAGTAGAGGACACAGGAGAGACAACTCTGGTCAGACTTGACTGTCAAGTCTGGAACTTAACCACTCAACTATCTCTGCAGCATGTGTTAGCCTATTGCCCAGTGCATTTTGTTGTTACCCTCCCTGGACAGCATGAAATATCACTAACATTAGCCAGCACAAGAACAATAACTTCTTGGATATACTCATCAATTTGTGAAGGATTCTTTCCATTTATTTATCATGTGTTTATAGATGTAACCAGATAAATATTCAGGTCCAGAACAGCAATAGTTATTTAAAATTAGGTCTGAAATTTGCTTGTATAAAACCACAGCTGTTCACTGACCATTTGAACATGTTAGTCTCAATGTGAAACACATACTATATTTTACAACCATCATCAGTCACTCCCAGTCTTGCAGCATCTCATTTTTCATTTGCAACCTTTATACTTTCACTGCCTGAAAGGCCTCAACTTTAATTATCTCTTTCTTTTCTTCACTCGTTCACTATCTTTACATCTCCATATTTTTTCTTTTTCCTCTACTTTCCTTTCTGAATTCCTTCTCCTCCACAGTGCCTTATTTTTTCCGTTTTAGTCCCATTATTTTTCAAAGATAAATAGTACTGTGGTAATGTACTTAAATAAAGCCCCTTAACATGCCTGATATCACTGTACTGTAAACTCTTACTGTGTCTAAAAATAAACCGTATTCAAGTGAAAATAGAAGTGTACACTTTACCAGTACAAACTCCGAGAAGTTGTTACTAGATTATTTCTCACCTCATTTTATTTTGCCTCTAAGAACCAACACCTCAGCAGACTAACAAACCAACAACAAATGTTTGTTTGTGTGTGTATGTGTGACAGAGAGAGAGAGAGAGAGAGAGAGAGAGAGAGAGAGAGAGAGAGAGGAAGTCAATGAGAGGAACGACAGACAGAAGTTTAGAACGTTAGAAACTTTATAGCCAGGTTCCCACCCCTGTTAAAATGGTGAGGGATGGCTATTTCACACCTCTTTCGTGTGTGTTTTTGTGTGTGTGTGTGTGTGTGTGTGTGTGTGTGTGTGTGTGTGTGTGTGTGTGTGTGTGTGTGTGTGTGTGTGTGTGTGTGTGTGGTGTGTGTGAGAAAGAGAGAGAGAGTGTCTGTGTGGGTGATGACTTTGGCAGATGGGAGCGAGAACAGTGATGATAGTTTTGAGGTCTGGCTGTGGTATCTGAAAAGCCTTGGGAAATTGGACACACACACACACACTCACATACAGTACACCCTGTCTCTGTTTCCACTTTCAGACATGCTCTGTAATCCCAAAATGCTGTGCCAATTTTACATGTAGGCCTCGTGTTTGAAAAGGACCCGAGTTATTTTTCTATAAAAGTTACTTTGATAACGTGCCTTATTACAACCTGGTAACATTTGGTACACGGCTGACTTGTGATTTAAAACAGTTACATTGACAATAACATGGCCTTCTCACATGGGATGATTTTGTATAGGAAGCGATGCTTTAAATGCTTTGGAATTTAATCAGCAGATTTGACTCTGAAGAATGGAAGAAAGACACAAGCTAAACTATTTTTGTAAAAATGGCTGAATATTGGTCTATCCTCTAAATTAGATAACTGCTTTCCCCTCATGGATGGGATAACAGTGAACAGCAGCCATCTAGATGCATGTACGTAATGCCTTGTAGTGCATAGTCTCACGTGGCCGGTGCCAAATATTATGCGAATATTGCACTTCTATCCATAACGGCCTCTCAGATTTGAGTCAATATAAGTTTTCCACATTGAACACACTAATCAGAAAGCCAAAAAAGCTGTTACTAAAGACATATCCCGAAATGTCTCCCTACTGAGAGATTTTATGTCTGAAAGGTACTCATCTCTTTCTCCTTCCTTTCTCCATTTAGCTTTCGCCCTGCCTCTGCAACTCTGTATACATGTTTCTCCTGCTGTCAATTAAGTCGAGTTATTTCAGCATCTAGAGAGTCAGAGAAAGAGATCATGTTTGGAAACCACATCCAGCCTGTTGACCTCACCAAAACATATTATTTTGCCACTGGCCCAGAAATAGCAAGCAGGCCGTGTGTATCTAATGTCTGCATGCCTGTATACCTGTATGCATGTGTGGGAGGGACCTTGTTTGTGTATGTGTGTATTTGTGAGTGTGCGTTATTATTCAAAGTGAGTCCATAAATAGCTGTGGGGTTGCTTAGTCAGGTACTGTATGACTCGAAGTCAGTTAACTGGAACACTGGGTACGGTGTGTGTGAGCAGGCACCATCTCTGTGAGACAAGATTTTGATGGCTCTAAAATTAAAACATGACCCAGCAGTGGATGATGTTTCCCTGCCTAAAGCACAAACACTACCTTACAAACTGTCAGCAAATGTCACTGTGTGAAATAGAGAGGAGTCTGTCGAGGGTATCTTGTATATTTTGCTACTCTATACAAAATATTCAGTCTTTTTAAATGTATCATAAAAAGATACACAGGCACTTATCTAACTTTTGAAGTAATCAAACAATTGATTTCAAAGGTTGAAACCAGTTAATGCTTCAGTTATATATGCTGGATCAAAATGATGCTAAAGTTTGATGGTAAATATTAAGGCATGTGTTATTTATTCAAGCGTTTCGCTCCAGGTGATTTTAGTCCATCAGCATCTTATTCTAACTCATTCAAATAATCAGTACCTCCCTTGTTCTTATATCCATTACTGTGGTCTGTGCTCAAAATTCATGTGATAGCATTCTTCACTCTCTTACTCTTATTTTTTTCTTTAGATCCTTAACATTATACCTTCTCTCTGTATTTCATCATTTTCCTATAGTTCTCCCAATCCATCTCACTTTCTCTCATCCGTGTTATAATACCAAAACAAAGGACCCCTGTTGAGAGTATGTGGGGATGTATGTGTGTGTATGTGAGGATTAAGACTAGAATGTTTGTGCTTCAAGAGCGGGCATGAATTAAAGCTGCATATTTTCATTTTATTAGATAGTTAAGAGTTTCTAGAGACTGACTCAAACAAAGAGAGAGCGAGGTGTCTGACTTAGCGAACATTCCTGGCTGGAATCAAAACCTGGAAAGTTGCTGTCTTAGTCCACTTACGATTTTGTTTTAACATTTGAGCATAAATGGATGCATGAAACACCTTTCCTTCAGTTAGTCAGTATGTACTCATGCCGTGTGTGTGTGTGTGTGTGTGTGTGTGTGTGTGTGTGTGTGTGTGTGTGTGTGTGTGTGTGTGTGTGTGTGTGTGTGTGTGTGTGTGTGTGCGCGTGTGTGTGTGTGCGCGTGCGTGTGTGTGGTTATACTGAGGTCAGTAGATGGCCATCAGTGTGTGTATGGCCAACATTAGCAGGTTGCGCCCCTACCATGTGTGCACCATTACTATCCCATTTACACATTCTCCCTTTCTCTGTCTCTTACATTACATTACATTACATACATTAATCCCATGTATGTGAGTTTTAAAGCACATAGGACTAAACTAAGTCAACTTTGATTAAAACATGAGTTTAATCTCCAAGGATCTCTGTTGATGACAGCGATCAGTTGTTTGAAACACAGCCATGACCCAATTGGATTAGCTAAACACCCTTACCCATTTGTCCTTGTTATTACTCTTATTGGATTAAACGAGCCAATCAGAATTGCTGTTCAGGTTTCCAGGAAGGCTGTCACTTCCTCATTATGATGATAATTGGATGGTTAGTAATTAGAAAGCAGATGTTATATCCTGTGTCTCCTTGTGTCTCTTTTAGTTGCATTTCTTCATTTGTTTCCATCATTTTCTGCCTTTGGTCTTTCTCCCTTTCAGCCCCTCCTCTTCTCCCTCTCATTCTCTCTGAACTTGGGGTGAAAAGGACATTGTTGAATATTGTTTCACTCTGCTGATGGGGGAAATGAAATGGGAATGTCTCTCTATCTCTCTTGAGAAGACCTCCCAACCAGGCCTCAGAGTTTCCCAGACCACTTTACAACTGCGGCACAATCCACCCCATTGTCCAGTTGTTTTTCTGTGTGTCTCTGGACTCATCGAGTCTCTGCTTGTTTGTTAGGCATGAAGGGGATACTAAGAAATACCTTGCCTCTCATAGACTCCTCCCCCCTCTTTTCCCTCTCTCTTTTTTCTCTCTTGACCCTATCTTGTTCTGAGCGTCTAGTGTTTCTGATGTGTTCACCCGTTGCCGCATTGAACAGTTCTAGTCACAGCTTTGATCTTGATGGACAAAAAGTTGAGTTACAACCCATAATGTGTTGCAGAACCACAGGACAAGAGTATGATATGCTTTCATGTGTCTTGACCCCGGGGTGAGGGAGGAAGTCCCAGCCAGTGAATTTTCAACAGGTTGTTGCAGTATGCTCGGGTTGATCTGATGTTAAGTGATACTGTGCTCATGTGGAGTGAAGGAGGTTTGCTACAAGTTGTGAAATGTACACACATACACGTTGTGCACAGTGGCACAATAACACCCAGGAAGGGAAGCTTTCCCTTCGGTTGATTACTCATTCTGCTTTTTCTAAGGGCTAGTGATGGTTTGACTTCACTTTATGGCAGTTAACTCATCACCAAAAATGTAGGAAACACATCAAGGAATGTTACATTATTATTTATGTCTGTCTAAAGAACAAGAAAATGGACCGCGGTTCCTACATTTCAACAGTTGCAGCTTTGAAATGTTAACATCTGGCAGCAGCCTAATGACCATCTGCCGTTTCTGTGCTGCTACAAGCGTCTTCTTTTTTTCAGGAAGTTCTATTGGAAAGTTAAATGATAATTAAATGTTGTTTCTGCATGCATGCACAGTTCTATCTCCCAATTACATCAACTTTGAAAGGCAACACGATGAGTGTGTGCAAAAATTGAGCTCATGTCAAATTCTTGGATACCAAATGGAACGCACCATAAATTGTTATGATGATTTATGAATCTGTGGAAACAGGAAGCAGCTCATATTACTGCAACAGGCAGTGGTTTGACATTTAAATAAAGCAGTGAGGCTGCTGCGGTCAAGTTAGGGAAAAGATGTACACGTTTACCTTCAGCTCTGGTGTCCTACATACACTTCTAAAGTTGCAAATACAGTTTCAATTTTCAGTGAAACTAAATGAACATAAGTCATTGTAGAGCAGTTATAGGTTCAAAGTTGCTTGTGCATATGTATAGTGTAAGCCATAACTTTTTCTTACCACACAAACTGAGATAATGTGCATATTTGTGTGTCCGTGTCCCTCTTTAAAAGTCCTTTCATATGAATCCATGGCCATACATAGTTTTTACAATCCCCCATCTCCCTGTTTCAAGCACTATTTCAGAACTCCTCTTCATGCACCAAATTAGTGGCTATTGAGGGATCGTAATTTTGTCAGCAATTTGTATCCTGTGGTCATGCAGAGAGCAAAATGTCCCCAGCTTGAAACTATTACATCTTGCTGAGGGGGAACCTTATTGGCTCAAGATGTGAAATGATGGGGACTATTTGAATGGGATATGTTATCAGTAATAGATTTCATGATGCTTCAGGAACTTAGCCACTATACTGCCTATAAGTGGTTATGTATGATACTGCCATAACTGTATGTCATCTTTAGTTTGAAGAATGTCAGCTAGTATAGATGGACATGGCCCATCCATGTATGTAGAAAATGAAATGCCAGTGTGATCAATCTGTCTTTATGGCACTTGATATTGGTTTGCACTAGGGGTGTTGAAATGAATCATTGCATCCATGCATCCCAATGTGGACCTGGATGATTCTGCATCGATGCAGTGATTATTGCCTACTGATGGTGCTTGTTGATTTTCCGGTCGCTGCTGCTTCTTCTTTTTTTTGTCTGTTGTCTGCTGTGTTCAGACTTCTGGAAGTGTCTTTTTTAAGAGCAGATGCAATAAAAATGGGCTTTCATATATACCTGACTGCTTGAATTTGTTGATGAAAACCATGTGTAGCAATATATAATAAATTTGAGGAGGTGATGCATTGTGATGCATCAGGATATCAAATCATATTGAATGGTTGACAGGATAATCATAATCAAATTGAATCGTGAGACCAATGAAGATTCACACCCCTAGTTTGCACTATTCAACATAACTTTTGGCATTATTTGAAGATGCCATTTTCTATTTCTTTCATTTAAGCAGACAAAAGTAATACCTGTAAATATTTCCTTAACAGAAAATGCAATAGTGGTCTAATAATTGCGATTTACACACATTTATATCTTTACTCCCAGTCTTCTGGGACAGCTTTTTATTTTTAGTATTTAAAATTAAGATTGAAATATGATAATAGGAATCCTTGTATTTAATTGCATATTGGAGAGACATTGTTACTAGTTGTAAGGAAGTAGGACTCCTGCCATTGTTTCTAATCTGTCTAAGAGATAATATAGTAAGATTATAAATTTCAATTCTATTACTTTACTTTAGTTGATGTCTAATGGCCGTTATATACTAGACGCAGGGCGCGTGGCGCATCCAAATGTGACGTCATGGGATTGCCGTGAGTATTTATACTTGCGCTTGGTGGTTGCGAAACTAGTTGCAGTCTTCTCCTGAACAGCGGTCAGATCAAGCCTTTCATTCACAAAAAAAGAACTAATTTTAACCCAGTAAGTTTACCAGAGAGTCTTGCAGTCACTCCGCGAGTCCTGGCATCCGGATACCCAGGAGCTCGTTCATGCTTCTTGTTTCCGGTTTGTCGTGCGGCGCTGAAAAAAATAGACTGGTGCCCGCCCTGTGCTCGCGCGATGAAAATAGGACGCGCCGGCCGCAAATTACGCCATTTTGATGTCACGATTGCATGCGCCACGCGCCCTGCGTCTAGTATATAACGGCCTTAACTGGCACCGTGAGAGAGTGAATGCAATGGAAAAGGAACTGCAATGATGAAATTACAAAGGTCTTGATGGACATTCAGCCCTGCGACGTGCTAGTACAGAGTATGTTTCTTAGTTTGTTGATCCCTCAGCTGATCTCTCATTTGACATGTTGATCAGAATTTAGTTTTTCAGGAGCTTTCTGCAGTAAATTGTCTGTCTACATGATTTTTTTTTTTTTGGCTGTAGCTTCATCACTCAGTTTCTAAATGGCATGGCCATATTATGATCGGATGCGAAACACCACTCTAATCCCCATTGTTCTGCCCTCTCTGTGTTTCCGGGGCAACAGTATCCTACCATCTGGAAGGCCCTCATCGCTGGGTTCCTCTCTCTTTCCTCTAATGGGTTTCTCCTCTGTCCTCCCATCTATTTTTGTTTTTCTTTCAGAACTGCTTCTCTTTTTCTCCTCTAAGACTTTTTTGTGCACTAATTTGATTTTCTTTCCTGTTTTCAACTTTAACACTGCGTTTTTTCTCATACTTTTCACTTTAAGTACTTACAATATTCCCGTATACTTTCATCTGCCCTCCACTGTCCTCTATTTATCTTCCTGTGGTCATTTTTATTTCATTCCCTGCTGACTTTGTCTTTTTTCTCTCTTAACACTTTAGCAGTGTTCTTTTTACGTACTCTGTATTATGCACTCTCACACAGTCACAGTCACACCATCATCATACCCTGATACACACATGGCATATTTGCAAATGTGTGTGTACACACGAACACACTTACATGCACAGGGGAATGTAATCATGTTAGTTTCCTGGACTGGTCAGTTTGTAATTTGTGATATCCAGGTGGATTAATCATATTTGACAGAACTTTATTGACAAAGACAGATAGGAGACCCTGAAAGGTATTTAGTTTCATTCAAACGTGAACTGTATGAGCAAGCATCCGGGGGGGAGAGAGAGAGAGAGTGTGTGTGTGTGTGTGTGTGTGTGTGTGTGTGTGTGTGTGTGTGTGTGTGTGTGTGTGTGTGTGTGTGTGTGTGTGTGTGTGTGTGTGTGTGTGTGTGTGTGTGTGTGTGTGTGTGTGTGTGTGTGTGCATGCTTTAAAGTAGGGCCCATTATTCTCAGCAGATGCTGACCTACAGCATGCCCGTTCTCTTGAGGGCAGCACTTGTCTGTCTGCCTTTTTTCTTCTCTTCCTCTCTCTTCTCCCTCCTCCCCTCCATTACTTTTGTTTGTTGTCCCTCTCTTCTCATTTTCTGCCCCTTTCTTCCTCCGCCTCCCTTCATGTTTTCCTTCTCAGCTTCACAATACATCCATCTGGGAGGTTAATCTTTCTTTCTTGTAGCACTTTATTTCATTCATTTCTTCAGCTTTCAAATGTAAAATCCCTTTCCCTCCACCTTATTGTCTTGTCCTTATCATCCCCCTCAACCTTTCCCCCTTTGTCTTCTTTTTTATTTACTTTTTTTTTCTGAGCTTAATGGCTTGCATTGTGGGATTGTTAGCAAAAGTAGTGTACATGCCATGGACACAACCTGTACTTCAGACTTTCAAATTAAATGTCAGATAATAAAAGTTGTGCACTACAGTAGAGCACTATAGGGAGACACAGTCCTTGTATCTTTCCTTCCTACTCTTCCTCCTCTTCTGTCTGTCTCAGCTCTCTGCAGTCACACCTCTTTGTCTTTTGTTTAGGCTAACTTCTTATCCTCTTTATATTCAACTCCCTTCTCTCTGTCCTTTGCACTTTGGTTGTTCCAAGGAATACTGATTAACAATGTATTCTTAAGTGGCCTGGAAACTCCTTGTTGGCCAGTCGTTTTAACACAAATTTGCCCCTACTGTGAAGTCCTCACATGGCACATAGTCCAAAACGCAAAATTAGAATGCGGATTTTAAAAAAAACAAAGGATTGCATCTTCATTAAAGTAAGTTAGCTGAATAATCTCCAGTGAAATACTGTCTGATCTGTATTTGTTGCACGCTCTTAACCCTTCATTCAACCTGTCACACCAATAATATTTACTCAAATGTGCTTGATATTTAGGTTGTATTTCATGCAGCTGCCCTCTTGTTAATGTAGGTCACTAAACAACAGCAACTCATTCAAAGTGAGGTGTGACAAGCTAGGTGCTTCTTCTCGTCAGGTCTGTACACAGCCTTAAACATATACCCGGTATATCATTTGAATTCAAATACTGACTGTTTTTTTTATAATAAGGGGTGACATAAACAACCAATACTTCAAAATGAGGTTGCACCAATTTCAACAAAGTCATGCTCCACCTTACTGTAGCAAACGTTAACATGCCTTAACTTAAAATGTCATAACTAGCTTAATAGAAACCTTGTTCTTAAAGCCAAGTGTTATGTATTCAGCTGACTTGTTTATTATGTGTGGTTACAAGTTCTGTGAGAAAAATACCCGTTGATGACTGGAAAATCAACTGCATGGGAACAAGGGTAGAGTTCAGAGTTTAGATTAACAATAGCAGCTCTGTCCTGCTTCTTAATTTGGTTATGGGAAGTTAACAACTACAGTCACACTTGCCAAATACTGTTGAAAATACGAACATTAAAGTATAAACCTTTTTCTATGTTATTCTATATTAAGCATCCAATATCAGGGTTATGATAGAACAAGTAACAGTGTAATTGTTTTGTAATTAAACTTTACCCCTGCTATAATATTAGATCTACCCTATAATATATGGACAGTGCTGTTCCTTCATTTCCATGTCTCCTATGGGCCATCCGCCAGTTTTCAACCAATACACATTTATAGCGTTAAAATTATTCTACGCTAGCTAGCTACAGCTGCTTTTGTTCACTTCTAGGTAAAATCACAGGCCCATTGTTTCAAAATGAGTATGAATTTTGAACGATAAACTTTACACCATTGTAAAGTCCATTATGTTCCATGCGAGAATGGAAAGCAAAGCAACAGTAACTAGGGGGGCGGGCTTAGTGGACGGTCAGTTGCTGCTTTCCCAAAAAACTTAAGGGTATTTGTGGCAGCCCTATTGTAACATCCTAAAAATCAGCTGTTTTAAACCCACGTCAGTCATGTGAAAAATAAAACATTAAGTTAGTGTCCACTGCAGTTGCAGGGTTACCAATGGTCCAGTCCTACACCAAATGGTTTTTAACTTTACCAAATGGTGACAAGGGTTTGAATGTTATGTCTATGTATTTGGTATGCCCCCTAATCCTGGTTGATAATACCCTTCCTTAGCCTTTGACCCCATCTTCTAAGTGTTGGTGGGAACTGATGGAGTATCATGTGACTTTAAGGGGTCAGGAGTCTAGGGATGGCTATGGCTCTCGAACACACACACACACACAAACACACACAAGCACCAACACAAACCACATTGACAGCTGAACCAACAAAATACCATCTCTGGCATACACACACAGAGACACACACAGTATGTAACCACTTAACCATAAGTAGGAAAACAGCTTAGTGTCTTATTGGGCTTCTCCTAATAAAAAACTCTCTCTGCTTCAGGCATCACTCTTAATGAGTCAGCCCTGTTCTGTTAAGAGTTTGCTTTTTCACTAGTCACAGTTAATACAGTTCCAGATGCCACATACAGTACTGTACCCATGCATTGTGCTCACACAGCAGCTTTGTGTGGTTTAACTCAGTCAAACAAACTGCCAATCATGCTGAAAGCCTTCTCTCTCTGCTTGATGCTTTAAAATATTGGTTGACTGCGTGTCTGATGCCTCTCAAAAACCAATAATGTATGATTATATTTTTAAAGTTATATGTTTTTTTTCACATGTGCTCTTATTTTGTGCCACCACTATCGAACATTGGAACACAGGGTGTTATGCCCTCATGTTGGCACTTGTGTTACTGTTTGTGGACACATTGTAGTAAACATGGTAGTAACAGACAATGCATGACAAAAACTTTGTAATTACCACCAAGATCCTCCCAAAGGATCAGAGGATATAATTGGAATTTAAAGCATTTTGCAGCATACATGTGCATATTCATAAGCAACACCTGACTTCATTTAATGTTTTAAAGTTCTACTTTAGAGTGTTCAGAATGATACCACATAAGTAAATATTAAATATTTGCTTAACTGTTCTTGTTAATATGAAATATTACTGTTGGGCAGCTCAAGGGCCCCATTTTATATATTTTTTTATTCAACACACAAATGTGTTATTGGTCGTTCCATTAGATTTGGGTCAAGTCTTCTTTCTTTCCTTGATCAATCTTGTTTTAATTTTTTTTAAAGGATTAGTTAGTAGGATTGATGTACTAAACTTGTGAATTTACTAAGCAGTTCAAAACCAATATTAGATGTAATTTGCAAGAAAAAAAAACAAGATGTGACGCAGGTTTTATGTTAATTACAGTACAATCTTCCTACAAATAGACTTTACCCTCTGATCCTACCCTTCCTTAGATAGAAAATCTAATATTTCTCCACCCTTCATTATTTCTCACTTAAGCTTTTATTGCCTCATTGTTTGGACTGTGATGCATCTGTGATTAAAGCTTCATAATGAAGTATCACATTAAGAAGATGGAACTGAGTTAAACTGAGTTTAACTCTAGGGACATTACATCACAGCAGCTCCATTTTCACCGCAGCTCACCAAATGACATTACGACAGCAGTTGTGGAACAATTTGAGCTATTAATCTGT
The DNA here is from genome assembly GCA_023631565.1 of Gymnocephalus cernua. Lineage (NCBI taxonomy): Eukaryota > Metazoa > Chordata > Actinopteri > Perciformes > Percidae > Gymnocephalus > Gymnocephalus cernua. The sequence continues at coordinate 8,529,009 of CM042434.1, read as the reverse complement.
TTTATTACCACGCTGTCAAAATATCGTGACTCTCATTGACAAAGAATCTGATGCTGTTGAAGACAATTTGAATATATGAAGTGTTTTCCCAACCTCAAACGTAAAATCAGTTTTAAATGGATATCAGCACAAGGTAAGGACTCAGCTCCAAAGACTCATAAAGATATAACTGAATTAAAGCTGCAGTAGTTTATCTCCTCTTCTTTCCACCGCTCCTCTTTCACTCATTTTGAATATAACTCTTAACTTCCCCCTCTCACTTCACCCTGTCCTCTCTTTCTCACCTTCTATAACCCTCCCTCTCATCTCAAACTTGTCTTCTCTTCTCATTTTGAGGCGGTGCTGTTTGTGTTTTTGCTTTAGTGTTTGGTTTTATTGAGACAATCCATCTGTGATGCGACTGTCATTGGCTCTCAGGAGTTTTTAATGTGTTGTGTCACAACGCGCCGTCTTGTCTCTCTTAAAGGTATTTGTGTCTCTGAGACAGGCTGGGATGGGGTGTGTGTGTGTGTGTGTGTGTGTGTGTGTGTGTGTGTGTGTGTGTGTGTGTGTGTGTGTGTGTGTGTGTGTGTGTGTGTGTGTGTGTGTGTGTGTGTGTGTGTGTGTTTCCACTGGTGTAACAGCTGTATCCAGCCCTTTTAGAAAGAGTAACTGAAAATGCGTGTGTATGTATGAGAGAGAGGGGCAGGTGCAGAAGACATATAACAACTCCTTGTTTCCTCCAAAATCCATCAGAAATCTCTGACATACCAGGGAATTAGAAAGGCTCACATTACGCTCAATTACTGTCAGACCTGGAGAGAATATTTCCAATTATCCTTTCAAATATCTAACCTATGTACTCTGAGTGCAAGCATCTACATTCAGTCATCCCTAAACAGGTATTTCATAGTTGAATTTCACTTCAAACCGGCTTTTATGTTCAGCTTGGAAGGTTTTTAATTCTTTCGTTTTGCTTTGATTACTCTGTCAATTATGTTAAACTAGTTGTTGCATGTGCCAGGAATCTGTTCTCATTCATTACATCTGTTTCTATCGTTCTCTCTGTGTGTCTCTCTCTCTCACACACACACACACACACACACACACACACACACACACACACACACACACACACACACACACACACACAGACCACCAGCCTCCTCATTTGGTCTTAACTCCTCTCCAGCTGTGTGCCAATTTGCCTCCTCCAGAGTACATGGGGTTCGGGAGGGGGTGATTAGGAGCTAGCACTGCATTTAAGCTACGGTTTGCTCTGTGTGTGTGTGTCTGTGTGTGTGTGTGTGTGTGTGTGTGTGTGTGTGTGTGTGTGTGTGTGTGTGTGTGTGTGTGTGTGTGTGTGTGTGTGTGTGTGTGTGTGTGTGTGTGTGTGTGTGTGTGCGCGCGCGCGCGTGTGTGTGTGTGCGCGTGCGTGCGCGGCAATAATGGGTTCCATCCTCATTACCCCATAATCCCCAGCTGCTGTGCAGTGCTGACTGGGTTCCTAGTGGGAGAATTCCAAACTTGCCACCGGATTTACAGTGGATTCCCTAAAGATTCCCACTGGATTTCCACCCCATTCCCAATATGGCATCTTTCCAAAGAACTAATGATTATTTTTGATATCAATAAATCTGTTGAGTAACTTTTTTGAACTAATTTATTAATCCTTTAGTCTGAAAAATGTAAGTGATAGTGAAAAATGGCCATCACATTTTCTAAACCAAAGGTCACTTTTTTAAATTGATAGTTTTGTCTGGCCAACAGCCCAAAAGATATCCTATTAAAATGAATTAAAACCGCAAAAGACCACTTAATCAACTTATTGTTTCAGAACTTAAACAGTATCCAGATTGTACTTTTGCTTCTTTCTTTTTTTTGCTTTAAATATTTCCATTTTAATCCAGCACCTGTTAAACCCCAATTTACCCAGAGATCCAATAAACTAACAATATTTTCCATATGTTTCCCTCTTGATTTCCAGTAGATCCCTGTTATGTTGCCAGAGGGTTGGAGATAGGGCATCACAAAGAAATCTAAGCAAGGCTCAAGCAACAGTTAAACCCAAATTGGTCAGAGCTATACAAGCTAGTACAGCAGTTTATAGCTGTAACCAACATACGATCACAGAGGTGAAATAAAAGCCTGGTAATGAGGAAGAATCAAATTGGCCATGTTTTTTTAGGTATCTGTCAAAAAATACTAGTATCCTCTCATGCCGTCTTGCCTCTTATCCTCATCGCATTTCATTCTTCTTTACGTCCCCTATCATTTGTTATTTCACTCTTTCCATATCGTACTTCTGTCTTTCCACATTTATTCTACTTCCCATCTTAAACTTGTGTTATCTATCTTATGGCCCACTTGCCTTTTCTGCTTTATATGTTCACTCCCAGTTAAATTATATTTAAAAAATCTTGAATCCAAATAAGTGATTGAAAGCCTAGAAATGTCAATAAATCAATAAATGGTGCATTTTAAACAGTAAATAGATAAGTAAAGCATGCTTTCACACAAGCTGCTGATGCCTCTTCCTGCCTACAGCTCCTTTCTTGTATTTTCCTCACCTCTTCTTATCCTTGTTTTTCATCTGCATTTCTCCCTCATACCTACCCTTCCCTTCCTCTCCTTACTTTCTAGCTTATCTCTCTGTTTTCCTCTCTGTCCTGCCTGCCTTTCTCACCTCCTCGTCACCTCTCCACTGCTCTTATCTCTGCCTTGGTGACATTATCGGTGCCAGGGGCCAAATTCTCAGTGACAGATTGATTGAGTGATATGGGCACAGTTATACAGGCTCAGAGATGAATAGCAAGCCATGCAGATTAGCTGGCAGGCAGACTTGTAGTCATAAAACCTCTAAAAGGCGAGTGAGAGAGGCAGTCAGACACATGGACGGACGGGGCAGCTGGCAGACTTACGCACTGGTCGGCAGTAGAAGAGAAGCAGACAAACGGCTGTGGCTATCAAGAAGGGAGACATTTAAGACATGTAGCTGATATGCGTACACAGAGTGACTTACAATAAGTGTAGCAGAATAAGTTGAAAACCAGACAGATGACAGGTAGGTTGACAGATGAGAGAAGCAGAAATGTAACGTGTGTGTACGCTCTCGCACACACGCACGCACGCACGCACACACACTCTCTCACAGCGGATTTGGAGCCAGGAAGGGCAGAAGCAGATATCCCAAACATGATGGGCATGTAGTTAGTTATACACTTTCCACTGCTGACCACCCAAATTGACACACAGGCGTCAGTATGGAGACCACCAACACTGTGTGTGTGTGTGTGTGTGTGTGTGTGTGTGTGTGTGTGTGTGTGTGTGTGTGTGTGTGTGTGTGTGTGTGCGCGCAAGTATTTAATAAGATTAAAGCTAAATTAGAAAAATCAGATATGAAAGAAGGGACAAGAGAAGGAAATTAGGTAGGTGTGTAGATTGAGAAAGAATGAGAAACAAATGTTTATGATGAGAAGAGACAGAAAGACAGAGAGATAAAATGTAATGCCTCATAATGTTTGCTATGTGGATGTCACATGTTTGTGTACTTGCTTTCCACTGGGCACAAGACATTGGTATCTATTAACAGGACTGTACTGGATTACCACAGCTGTGTGTGTGTGTGTGTGTGTGTGTGTGTGTGTGTGTGTGTGTGTGTGTGTGTGTGTGTGTGTGTGTGTGTGTGTGTGCGTGTGCGTGTGCGTGTGTGTGCGTGCGTTGTTTGTGCCTCTAGCTCTTTCTCTGGTCCAAAACTAATAGTTTTCAGCAGGTTTGCATGCATATTTAAGCCATTTAGTCAGCAGAGAAACTGACAGATTTTTATTTTCATAGAAAATAGAAAAGTCACGTGTTAAACTTCTTAAAACTTGGTGTTTTTTTTACGCCATCATTTGTTTCAAAATTGTGTTGTTCTCTTTTCCAGACGAGGTCCGTTGGATCCAGCTGACTACCCCATGCAGCACTGGTCAGGTCATTACCCTGGACCTCCTCAGGCCTCACAGGGATACCCTCAATCCCCGTCCTACCCTAACCCCAACTCCCAGTCTGCCCAATCTTACTCCGGCTACCCACCTGGTCAGCCATATGCACGGCCAGGTGATCCTCGGAGCGTCGACCCTGGGTACTACCCCCACCCAAGGTAATTAAATGCAATATTTCTTTATAATACTTTTCAGAGAGGTTATACTCACATAGTCAGACATACAAATTAGTCTGAAAGTAAGGCCTGACTTCTCAACTCCTGTCTTGAATTTTTTATATTAACTTTGCTCATTTGCTCAATTCAGCTTTTATTACACTGTTAAGTCGTTTATTGTGAAAGAGCACACTTGTCCTCACCTGTTCTTTCTCATATTGTGTTAATGGTTGACTTTTTGTTCTCTGCCCCAAGCTCCCAGCAGAGAGGCCCCTTGCGGCAGGATGTGCCCCCGTCTCCTACCCCGCCACTTCGTGGACTACGGTACGACACGTTGACGCGTGGAACCAGGGCTGGCGGTTACAGGTAGGGGCGATTTGTGGATAAAGATGATTCCAGGTAAATTCCGATATATAAGAGATCCTCCTGTTTGTAGAAATGACTCACTTCATCAATTTTAACACCTGAAGAGTTTTGTGACGTTTTAAAATGTACTAATAGGAGAGAAACAGCATCTCAATGTACAAAATTACTTCTATAATTACAAGCATCATTTTGGAATATAATTGCACAGCAGTACATTTAAGTAAGACCACAAAAATACACAGAGTACATGTTTGATTGGTTACAGGCACCTGGTGGATCCCAGTCCAGACCAATATGGCTATACTGGGGAGGGAGGAAGACAGCAACAGCAACACCAAACCAACACAAGACAGAAGAATGCCATGACTGCAGCTGTGTAAACCAATCAGGTCCAGAGATGAAAATGAGCAGAATGCTAACTGCTTTGCGTTGTGCAGCTCTTCTGTTTGCGGTACTCCAATGAAATAGAGTTGAAACCTCTTAATGGTGTGATTTGAATCACCATCATTATCAAACGCAGTCTACGCTGTTTGAAGTATATGGTAATACACAGACAAGCAAGGTAAAGGAGGTTAATTATAGAGTGGCCCGGCGTGATGCATAATGGCTGGTTGTTTGAAGTCATTTGAATTGCTTCTTGCAGTATAAAATTAGCAGGCTTTTTACTTTTCACTATACTCTGATTAAGTTGTCTCTTTCACGAATCAGTCCGAGCCACAAATGTAATTGGATTCATTTAAATTAAGACGTACCTACAGCTCTACACATTCTCATATTGTACCTTGTGGTTTTACTGCTGCCGCTTCACAAACAAGACAAAACACAAGATATTCTACAATGTAACATGGAGTAACACGTTAACCTTGTGGCTGTGTGTGGCCATTCATAGAAATAAATGACACCTTTTAGCGTCAGTATTTCTGTGGGATAAAGCCAAATCTATTCTTGAGACTGAAGCAGGTTGTGTATACAAAGAAGTGATCATAAGGCTTGAAGTCTCCGCTTGAGGGTGAGATGAGATATAGAAGGTGATGGAAAATGTTTCTGCATTCCAAAACTGTGAATATCAACACATGATATGTTAGTACGTTAGTAACGGCTGCTGAAACAAAAAAAATCATCCTAACTCTGACAATATATGCATCCATGCAAGATTAACAATGAAAGATCTACACGGCATTTAAAATGTGGGCGTCAGTTACAGTATGTTATTAATTGAAGAGCATTTTGAGGCCTATAAACTTATTTTGCCAAACAGGGAGAACGCCACTGTACCTCTATATATCAAGTATAGATGTACTTGTGACAAGTCTGATGTACATCACGCACAGTATTGTTTAGTCAATTAATTATGGAAACAGTTGAATAATTGAAGTGTTCTATAAAGCACAATAGAGCATTGTATTAATTATATTTACATGTAATAATGTTTTTAATAATGCTATGACTGCCTTTCATTTATATCTGAGATATTTCCCCCAGTAGGGATGAGTTTAGACCTATATTTTAGTACCGGACTAGGTATAATCTGAGTCTGAAACCACGCCTGTGTGTTGGTTTACAGCTCTTATGAAAGACTCTGTTCCTGCTTCAAAATGATCCTGGGATAACAACATGTTTAACCACTTTTGTAGAAGTACTGAATCTCAAATTGACATTTATCGATATTCATTTCACATCATATCCCCATTATTGGACTTGCATTTGTCTTTGAATAGTTAACCTTATTTAAAGTGACCTCAACTTGAATGTATGGAATATTCTTTGATTACATTTTCACAGTCATCAGTACTCAATCCGTAGTACAGCCTGTGTTTATTGAATCATTCCAGAGTGGTTGGAGTTTTTACTCACTTTTTGGTTTTCCATCAGACATCCAATTCAGAGATAAATAATCTATTGCTTTAAACAGCAAGCTGAAAACCACTTTCATCAGAGTGCTAATATCAACCTATGAGCTTTGACATACTGGAAGAAGCTCTGGGAAGAACAATGCGACCATTTTAGTAATAACGCTGCAACCTCCTGTCAAATTACAACCCAGTTGAGGGCGAGGCAACACACGCCAGCGATTTGACGCTTCACTTTACACTGTTAACGCTTTTTATTTCTGCTTTCTCTTCTAATGAGAGTAACACAATCATTTTCGGGGAAGGGCACATATGTGATAATGGTGTGTTAACATGATAGACAGCAATGTGAAATAAGTTGGGGAATTGCAAGAAACGGGCAAAAACTCCAATAATGGTGGAATAGTTCTTTGTTCCATACAGTTAAGCCAAACCACTACAATGGGCGATTGTGTCACCATATGCAGGCTTTATGTGCCAGAGCAGAGTAAAGTGTTTATGCCTTGGAGATGTCCATGTTGGGTAAACCAGACAGAAAAGCCCTGTTGCAGAGCTCATTTTCACTCTGTATTACATAGCAGCCTCTTTTTTTCTCTGCGTTGTCTGTGTATGCCATGTACTGTAGTTTGGATGCGATAGATGTTCGTGGCACATCTCTGTGACCTGGTGGTGTAGGCGTCACCATGTGGTGAAGTGTTCACAAGTCCTGTTGAAACATGAGTTCAGCTTTAGAGTGCTCTTCTCAGTGCTGTGCCACAGTGTACAGTATATCCATTTAGCCACTTGCTACACCATCAATTAAGTGTAACTAAGAGTTAGAGTGCAGCTCAGCATTTCTGTGTTTTATTCTACAAAGCTCAGCAGTATTATTTTCAATAGAGATTAAATGTTTAAATTGACATTTCAGGATTAGGTGAATTGCATTTCTGTTCGACTGAGGATGAAATCCCACTGAAGTGAATGTAAGAATGAAGAAATTGGACTAATGCCCAAAGTACGTAGATGTTTTTATCTCAAAACCATCTCATTTGCTTGTTTGTTTGACAGATGTGGATCTTGACTGGAAAGAGGAAAGTATGGTTACGATTAGAGGGGTAAAGATTACAGAAAACCAGAGAAAGAAGGAAAGAGAGAAATAGAATAGATAGGAAGGAAGGGATAATGAAAAGGACATAGAGAAGGCAGAGGGATTAAAGAATGAAGCAATAGACTTAAAGTGTGCATGGAGGGAGGTGGAAGAGATGGTAAGAACACATGCAGTGCAAGGCCAAAGCCTTTATGGTTCACAATGGTTTGATTCAGAGAGTTTTCAAAGAAGAACAGAGAGTGAAAGTTTTTAAATAGTTGGGAAGCAGTTCTGCAGTAGGAGGAGGGTTACAGGAGTGGGCTTTGTATTGACTGAATGTAACTTTTGGAATCACTTAGAAATGTGTGTATTCTTGTATACATTTATCACTTTTTAGCACCAGTATGGAAATCAAACTTTCAAATCAAACTGTCAAGGTATTACTGAAAGTACAAGAATTAGGAGATTGGCCTGGTGGTCAAGTATGGAGAAGCAACACCAAAATAGTTCACATGCCCCTTTAGATCATTCCTTTCTTCTGCTCAGTGTTAACATAAACCACAGTAGCAAATAGTAGGGTTAACTCCACAATGCTGAGTGATAGAATAATGTGCCTACTAGCATTACCTCAAACATGCAGTAGGTCAATAATAAATGGCAGTTGGCTTGTAATTAATCTAAGTGTAAAATGTGAAGTGAAAAAAGGGGAAAACATAAACACAAAACATAAATGTAATATGGTAACAATAAATTATATTGTTTTATGCTTCCAGGACCTTCAGGGTGATTGGTAATGAGACATTATAATTAATCATCTGCACTGCTGAATTAAGATGTTAAGAATCGTAGCCAATATACCAAAACCAAAAGTGTTCTGAACACTAAAAGGTCAATTGTATTGCTTTGGATAGTCATAGCTGCCTATATTTTACAGCATGTTATGGAGTACTAGAGAAAATGATCTACTGGGGGGGACACTCACATGGACGATTTTGGTGTCATCATTCCAAAACCAGAATGCAGAAGGTGGAAGATGTCTTAACTGTGTGTCTCTCAATGCTGCATCAGTGCCTGGTGAAGCTTTGCTGAGCTGCAGTATATTGAGATATGAACACTACGTGAAGGTGAATCATTGTTACTCCTTTGATGCTGGTACACAATTCACATGTACTCTTCAAATGCATTTTTTATTTTATTTTTATTTTTAATGTGTGTTGTTTGCATATTGTTCTATATCTATGGTTGTTTGTTGGTTATACCAGAGCCACGGAGTGTTTGACCACTGTTACCATGCTACTGTAAGAAAGAAGTTTTGATCACTTATTTAGCCCAATTCATTCATGTTCATGTTTTTTTTCTCAGTTTTGGATATGCAATTATATCAAAATAATAAACTTTACAAGCAATTTTCAACTTGCTTTTTTAAAAGTGGCAAGAAAAATAAATGCTTTTGGCATAGCCTGGTTAACATATCAAACAATCTGCTAGTATGGCTCTTTGGTTTTTGGCAGTACAGTATGAGTTGCACAAGCTGAAGGTACTAACCAGTCTTCTATGAAAAGAGTTGTGGTACTCCTGGTTCTCCCCATACAGAGACCAGTGTATGAAGGAGCCAACTAAACAACCTCTCTGTCTTAATAGTATAACTTTTTTTTATATTAAACTGCTTATATCCAAAAAGTCAATCTCATTTTATAATGTTGTAACAATAACAGTGATTTCTATTATTGTTTTCTTACATTTTATATTTATGTTTATAACATCTTTTTTGCCATTAAAATTTGCCATTAGGATTTGCCAAAGATGTCATACTTAAAATGTTTTAAACATGTATTTTTTCTTAAAAGCCAAAATGCATGCCCAGCACATCTGCTAAGGTTAATTAAATATGAGTCAGGAGAAATAATTTCCCTCATGTCCCATTCCCTGCAAGGTGAATCATTAACATTGCCAACCCAATTTAGTCCATCATTTAAGCTGCTGATAAATTGTACCTTTGTGATAAGAGATAGATGCTGGCCCCAAATTAATGCAGGACTAATTATCAATTAGAAAAAGAAGATAAGGTACACTGATTGCGGCACAAAGTTTTTTTGTGTGTTTTTTTTTTCATCACACTGCTAGTTCATATCCCTCCAGTTAATAAGCATTTAGTCACAGCCTGTGGCCTAAGGTGATTTCTTATTTATCAGACACTGTGGGTGCTGGACTCGGGCTGCAATCAGAGAAGTTGGTAGTAATAAGACACAGAGGCCAAGGGAATGTTTTATCAGTCAAGGCTTAATTAGCATATCCCAGACCTCTTGGCCAATGGGGAGAGGGAGAGGAAGTAATTAAATTCTCCTGAGTCACTGCCAAGGTTCATTTTGTGCACAGTGTTCAGTATGGATCTACAAAGTGGGTCTGCGTGTTTTCAACATTCAATATTCTGATCACAATGGCTATTTAAGCCTGGGTGTTTGTGTTAATGCATTGGAGAGCTTAAAGTAGTTACAAAGATTAATTGCAGTGTGCGTCTGAATCAAATATGTCACCTAAATGGAGCAAATGAAAAGCATGGAAGTACTGAACGACTGGTTAGCTGACTGACATGAGGTATATATAAATATATGTCTGTTTTCTAGCAGACTTGATCATCCTATTCACCCATTCAACACAGCACTCCAGAAAGATACAGGATTAGGTAACAGGTATCTGTTTCTGGAAGACATCTGGGGGACATGTCTTCTAGTGGTCTCAATAATGCGATTTTAATTGACATGTAATCTGTTCAGATTATGACTAACCCTACAGTAACTTCCTGGGTTTCCTGACAGACTAGCTGAGTGAGTGGCCTCGTGCTGGTAATTTCTTTGACTGATGCTGTGTTTGAGAGACTGTCAAACAGCCTGGCTGACTCGCTGACTGATTGCGTGAAATAGTCACTGACTGACTGGGTGTGTAATTGCTCCAACCTCCCTCCCAGGGCAGGTTTGGCATGCTGTAATTATTAGCAGTTATTATTAGTAGTTTTAATAATCATTGGAAGCCATTGTAATTAGGATTTCCTATTATGAGTGTCTGCCAGCTTGTGGACGTGTGTGTGTGTGTGTGTGTGTGTGTGTGTGTGTGTGTGTGTGTGTGTGTGTGTGTGTCGGCTTGGCAAGGTATTGTTCAGTTGCAGCTATTATTGGCAGCCTGCTCTTTGTTCCCTTGACTTCTGATTGTTTTGCATGTACACTCTGTGTTTGAAGGCTGTCCTTGGAACTGCCAGACCTCCCAAAATGCTCAATGGTGTTTTAAACCCCCAACGTTGACTTCAAGGCAGCGCTGCGACCGTTGACTTCAAGGCACCTAAACCTAACCTTAACTCTAACCCAAGCCCCCAGGAAGAGCGCCACGTCTTAAAGGAACACAACGACTTATTGGGACATTAGCTTATTCACCGTAACCCCGAGAGTTAGACAAGTCGATACATACCCTTCTCATCTCTGTGCGTGTTGTAACTGTCTGACGGCTCCACCAGTAGCTTAGCCTAGCACAGATCCTGGAGGTAACTGGTTCCAACTAGCCTACTGCTCCGAATAAGTGACAAAATGATCTGGGAACTATATTCTCATAAAGGCGAAGCAGTGCTACTTGGGCAGAGTGATATGCTCCGCCCAAGTAGCTCTGCTTCGCCTTTCTGAGAATATAGTTCCCAGTTTATATACGGTTAGAAGATGGCTGTGTCTCATGTGACCTTGTTATTTGTACACGCTGTGACAATACAAATCACAACATGTAAATAAGAACATGTTGCCGTTATTTTGTCACTTATTCGGAGCAGTAGGCTAGTTGGAACCAGTTACCTCCAGGATCTGTGCTAGGCTAAGCTAACGGTGGAGCCGTCAGACAGAGTTACAATACGCACAGAGATGAGAAGGGTATGTATCGACTTGTCTAACTCTGGGGGTTACGGTGAATAAGCTAATGTCTCAATAAGTCGCCGTGTTCCTTTAAAGCCACCAAACACCTCCCAAAACCCTCATTAATTATTGTCATCTTAACGATCTTGTTTTCTCTGGGACTTTTTCAAGCATGACAAGCACCACTCATAATCAGGATTGTGCAGCAGATCAATTTTAAAAAGGTTACATTAATACAAATCTACCTACATTATGTTGGAAAATTTGTGAGTTTAAGTCACTATTTACTGAAACTGATGATGAAATGTAATACTGTATAAAGCAGTATTGATATACAGACAGAGATGCTCACAAGTCTCTGAGCTAGAGTCCAAGTCAAGTCCCAAGTCTCTTAATAAGTAATAATAAGTAAATAAATAAGTGTTGCATCACGTACACACACACACACACAATAACAGCAGGGCCTGACAGGATGAGGACAAAGTAAAGGTACACTGGACCTAAAATTTCCACACTTTTAAAAACTTTTTTTCCCCACTTTTTGAAAACACCATACAAGGGTTAAACAAACGCTCATTTATATTTCATAGGGAAGACAGTCGGAGTTAACCTCCCGTAACGTTAGCTCGTAGATAAACCAAGATGCAAGCTAATGGTATCATTAGATGGTCAATGCTGAGCTAACGTTAAACATGTTTACTGACCTGTCAGGATGCGTTTTCAGATGCCTGATAAAATTAGATGTGGTTGAGCCAGAATCTTTTATCTTGAGACCGCATATTTTGCATTGAGCGCTTTTGTTTGGGCCGTCGTTTTGGAAGTTTTTAAACCCAAAGCTTACGATGAATGGCACAGCAGCGGCCGGTGCAGTCAACATGTGTGTTCACTGTCCTCTAATATGTGGCCGCGCGCAGCAGATACATAGTACGTTACGTCGTGGGCAGGTTATCAGACGTTTCCTAAAAATAAACATTGTTCACGAGTCCCGCAGCTCGAGTCCGAGTCGAGTCTGAAGTCTTTCGAGGACGAGTCTCAAGTCGAGTCTGAAGTCACTGTGTGTGCGACTTAAGTCAAACTCGAGTCCCCATCTCTGTATACAGATCAGATACAGAAGGCCAGATGTCTGTTAACTAGTAAATCATCAGATTTGGTCATCCCATTTAGCATTTTGTGTGAAAACATAGGAAACACTGTGTTTTGGGTTGGGTTTCAAAGATTTATGAGATCCTGAAATCTCTTAGACAGGCAGTGCTGTGTTTGCAGTGCTGTGCAGTGTTTTAACTTTGTGTGTTTTTGTTACATTAACGAAAATAAAGGTATAGTAGTTCAGGCTTGACTGAAAATTGTAGGATCCATGTCATGTTCAAGTGCAGTGGTTCCAGACCGTTTTGACTCTAAAACAAAGCTACAATATATCTTCTTGGGAACAGTTCAACCAAGGACTTATTTTCTGATCTAAATCATTTTAGAGGCCTAAATTGTCTGAATTCTCAATTCTGGGAATGCATTAACAAGCTGATGACCACCTACTAAAAAGCAGAGAGAGCAGAAGTGGAAGTGTGTGTGTGTGTGTGTGTGTGTGTGTGTGTGTGTGTGTGTGTGTGTGTGTGTGTGTGTGTGTGTGTGTGTGTGTGTGTGTGTGTGTGTGTGTGTGTGTGTGTGTGTGTGTGTGTCTGTGTGTGTGTGTGTGTGTGTGTCTGTGTGTGTGTGTGTGTGTCAGTCCTCAGATTCACATCCTGACAGGGTCATGGACAGTGTATTAAGAATACTGAGTGTGTCCTATCAAGTGTTTGTGTGTAAAAATTACATTTCCTCCGTCCCCTGTGCCCAGTAATGACTTGTGGTAAACTCCACTGGCAGCTGTTTCCCCTTTTCCCATCCTACACACACAGACACACAGACACACCGCACACACTGCAACCCAGTGGTAACCTTGAGGCATCTTGCTAGCCCACATACTGTAATCAGGCTTGTTCTCTTGCTGGGTCCTCCAGGCTGCTAAAGAGGTGAGGATGACCTGATGTGCCTGGCTCAAGCCACAGCTCTGGGCCACGGTGGGTGGGATTTCTTGGTGTGTTCACTGCTGTATTCGGTTGCTTTCCAGCATTGTCTCATGATGCAAGTTCAACCTGGGACTTCCAGGACAGGAGAGAGCAGCCAGGAGTTATACACAAACATAATTCAGGTATGAACAGTTGGCCACAAACTCCCACAACACTACTGTGAGCACAAAGCAAACACGTGGGTTACTAAAACTCACTTAGATGCAAACACAGAGACTTGTGAAGTTGTTGCTATCTCCATGTAAGGTAGCTGAAGTGGCTGTAAACCTGAACAGCCACAGCTTCATGTGGTTCCTTAGTGATCACACAAACACAGAAACAACACTGCAGGAATCAAAGAAAACCACAACACTTACAGTTTCTTCTTGGCTTATATTTCTCCACCTTGTACTTACTGTATGTGTACCTTCTGTTTTTTTATGCTCCTACCTCCTAGCAACGACTGTAGGTTTGTGTAACCAAACATAACTCAGCAGAAGTTTAACCCTTGTATATTTATGCGCATTTTGAAGTATCACATTAAAAAAGCTCAATAAAAACGGCAAAGTTTGATAAAGTTTCCTGAATCGAGCCAAAACATTTTTCTGCTTGCTTCAGGTCGTTTTTTTCTCTTTGTCAAAAAAGAGTTGATGCGCTGAATGGGATACGTAAATATTGCTGAAGAAGTTCTGACGTAAACATTTAAGTCATATGACTGGTCGTCTGTTTCCGCTGTTGACGTCTTCCCGGATATTCCTATAGACGGACGGCGGAAGAGCTATGCTGTTACTGTAAACGGACGGCAAGTCAAACGCGTTCGTGTTCACTCATTTAATAAAATGGTTATTTCTTCTTATCCGGTGGGCTTCTGTAGGCTTTGTGTTATGTCTGGTTTGAGTTATTGTGTTAACAAGGGGAACACACTTCTAATGTTTCTTCAATATTTAAAGGTGCTCTAAGTGATGTCACGCGTTTTTTAGGCTACAACATTTTTTGTCACATGCAGCAAACATCTCCTCGCTATCCGAGAGCTGCCTGTCCCATGAACACACTGTAAAAAAATGCGGTCTCTGTAGACAGCCCAGGCTCCACAAATGCCAAGAAAAACAAACTGGACCAACCTGGGCCACAAAAACACAACAAACTGTCTTCCAGCGTTCCAGCCAATAATCGACAAGAAGGATTTGGGGGTGGGGGTTGGGGGGTTAGTGCGCTGAAACACGTAAGGGAGTGGAAGGGGACGGGATGAGGAGGAGGGAGGGGCAAGCTAGCCCCATTTTGTTTGAAAATACTTTCAACGTCAACAAGAAGTAACGTCATCCAACATCACTTAGAGCAGCGGCACCGTTGCTCTGTCCGCGCCCAAGATGAGAGTTGTGATTGGTTTAAAGAAATGCCAATAAACCAGAGCACGTTTTTCTCCCATCCTGGAAAGCTGTGTGACTAGCCACACACAGCGCTGAGGAGGAAGGTCTGGCGAAGTGAGACTATCCGGTTATCAACCTCTACTGCTTCTACTCTGTTTACTGGCGGATTACAGCCATGCGTAGCCTATGGCGGCAACTTCTGACCAAACCACGCTGTAGCCATTTATCCGCTCCAAACCAGTTGATGCAAACGTTCCTAATTCCATCCATCCATCCATCCATCGTCGTCCGCTTATCCGTGGTCGGGTCGCGGGGGGAGCAGCTCCAGCAGGGGACCCCAAACTTCCCTTTCCCGAGCCACATTAACCAGCTCTGACTGGGGGATCCCGAGGCGTTCCCAGGCCAGGTTGGAGATGTAATCCCTCTACCTAGTCCTGGGTCTTCCTCGAGGTCTCCTCCCAGCTGGACGTGCCTGGAACACCTCCCTAAGGAGGCGCCCAGGGGGCATCCTTACCAGACGTTCCTAATTCGCATTTTCTAATTTCAAAAATTTGCTTAAGCTTGACATTGAATGGAAACAAGACCACTGATTCTTTCACACTACTTTTTTACATAACCAAAATCTCTTTTTTCATGCATCCATTACAATGGAATTTAATTACTTTAAAAGTGAAAAACTGAACTTGATGCAACGTCTTACTTTGTCCCCATGTTTCTTATTATGTGTATGTACCAGCTAGGTAGAAACATTAATACTGCAGCTGTACTGTGGTTTTTATTAAAAGGTTTCAACTCCCTTGTGGAGCTTTGAGTGTCAACTTAGTTTTTTATTCATTGTGCATACATACAGATATTACTGCACACACTTTCCAAACCCTGTGCATGTCTTCCTGATCTTCAAGAACCACATAATTCTTCGCTACATACTATGCAACGCCTGCACTATTTAGTTTGTCAGCAGGAGCTGATAAAAGGAGAAATGACACCCATCAGAGAGAGAATAGACAAAGTGAGAGAAAAGAGGACTACTGCTGCTTTTTCTCTGAGAAGCAAACGTTTCTTTATTCACCTCAGCAATTGTCTGCTTTTCTTTCATCTTTTTCCTTTTCTCCACCACAAAGGTACAAATCCCCAAACAGACTTTACTAGTCTTTTCATTAATAGGAGTCCCCTGTATCTACATTTCCCATCATCCTCTTGTTCTTTTATTCACTCATGCATCTTTCTAAAAAACATTCTGACCTTGTTATATGGTGAAGTTTAAAAAGAAAATGTGGTATTATGTTATCTGTTTTTTGCTGCTGTAATCATTTAAAGAAATAATAAAATGGCTTGATTTTCCATTAATGTTAATGTGTCACTGAAAGTTTCCAGTGGAGTCTGAAAGGATTCCATTGACTCTGCGGTCAAGAAACAAATTCAGCGAACAAGCTAACAAGAAATTTCAATTAGAGAAAAAAAAACCACTTACGGAGTTATAAGTCTGTCAGTCAGCTGCTGTGAATAATATTTTGTTTTCTAGAATAATTACAACAGAATAAGCCGGGGTAAAAAAGCTAATCATACAGAAATGACCAACCTCGCTAATTATGTACTGTAAATGACAAGTCCATTTATTTATAGAGAACATATAAAAACAACAAATGCTGACCAAAGTGCTTAAAAAAGAGATGTCAGTTACAGTCAGAGAAGAACACAAAACGAAAGTACATCATAATAAATAAATAGGTGAACAATAAAATAGGTGAAATAATTATTACCTTTGATTTTCATGTTTTAACTTAATGGAGTCAAACTCACGTTGGACAGTTTAAGACAAAAAGGATCAAAATGGAGGCAGCAGAACCTTATAGGTATGTTTTTTTTAATTCCACACATTTTTCTTCCTTGTCAAAACCCACCAGCTAACCCTAACCCTAACCCTTAGTTAACTATGACTCAATATGTTTATCAACGACCTTTTTTTCCATGACTTAGATGAGACGACCTTTTTTTTTTTTTTTTTTTTTTTTGTTATATACAATGAAGCAGTTTTGATTCCTGTGCTGTGCACACAATGAATACAGTATGGTTAACTGCTCCTCAAATCTCTGCAGGGTAAATCCAGACAGCTAGCTAGACTATCTGTCCAATCTGAGTTTTCTGTTGCATGACTAAAACAACTTTTGAAGGTAGACGTTCTATAAAAACTGTTCCTTCCTGAGGCTATTTTGCAGCGGCTCTGTGGCTGCGTGTAGCGCTTAGTGCCACCCAAGACAATTGTGATTGGTTTAAAGACATGCCAATTAACCAGAGCATGTTTTTCTCCCATCCCAGAATGCTGTGTGAACTAGCCAGACCCACCTCTGCAGCGCTGTGGAGGCAGCGATAGCATCTCCCATGTTCTGCAAGCATAGGCGCCGATACTGAAATAAATACTGAGCACCCATGTGTGCCAGACTGCCAGTAGGCTACATTCATTTAAAATTAAACATTGCAGTTGGTGCTAAGTGGAGCGTCCTTCATAGTGTGATTGGTTATGTCGGTGGCATTGATTCTTACTTTACCATGAAGCTGATCGTGGTTATGTGTCAGTTAAACTTTTCATCTCCAATCCTATCTGTATTTGTGAGAAATGGCATTGTCCTGAGTTGAAAGATAGCTACTTTACGGCTTTATTATCAAGTTAATAGGCGTGTGTGTTCGTGTCGGCCGCTGCCCATCTCCTAAGGTTCTGAAATGCAAACTTTTTTGCTAACTTTTTTTTTTGAAAGGGCGTGCACCCGTGAGCACCCACAGAGGAAAACATAAATCGCCGCCTATGTCTGCAAGGTCAAATTATTGTTTTTGTCAAAGCAGTCTGGTGGCTTTTAATAGAGCGATATGTACTGATGTGGACCGGGGATCCAGCAAAACCTGTTTTAGCTACCTAAAGAAATGATTATCAGTTTAAGTTTGCTATATTTTCAACTCTTTGGGGGTGGGTGTTTCTGTTTGAAATACCTGGAAAAGAACGCAGATAGACTCAGCTTTACAGTGAAGTCTTGATGTATTCCTTAAGTTGATACCTGCAGTCTTATGTGAAGTAATGTTGATGAAAATTACAAAAGTATTAGTTTTGGCTAGAATAGATTACCTAAATATATAAATAACTAAATATATATAACTAAAAAATATTTATTATAACCTGATGACTAAAAAAGACTAAAATGTCAACAGTTTTCATTGACTAAAACTATACTTAAATAGTTGCGGTTTTGTTTGAATAAGATAAGACTAAAATTCCACATATAATATAAATAAAAACACAGGATGAGGTTGACTAAAATAGAAAAATAGCTGACAAAATAACCGTATTACCCACAATGCAACCCGACTGCCACCAGCTTGGTCAGAGATTTTAGGTGTGTTATGCTAGTAGAAGCTAATGTAGCCTTGAGCTTCCTTAAGCAGAGATGAGGAGCAGGCTAGAGAGGTCTGGTGACCTCACGTCTTTTTCCACAATCCAAAACAGATTTTTTTTAACATTTTCTATGCATTTGCGCAGCTCCCTTTAGAGCAACAAAATACTTCATACAACTTGTATTTCACATATGCAGTGGCATTCCCCAAGACCTGTAAACAGACTTTGATGGGTAAAAAAAAGTTGAAGGAATACATGCTTCCCTCTGGGATGATAAATGTATCCATACAGATTACCCATTGGACAAACTGAACTGCACACAGCAACTGAAACACTGTGCAGCTTTTCTGTAGAGGTGACATTTTGGAAAGACAGACCTGATATTAAACTGATTCCACGCTTTTTTGCCCGCCATCGTTATGATTGGAGTGTAATTAACTTAAATTGGTACATAGATCCCAATTCTGCCAAATTTTCAGTTGAACCTGCAGGTCCTTTGGGGCACCCAGGGGTTTATGATGCCGACAATGAAGGTTCGAGTCAGTGTTCATTTTGGCACTTGATTTGGTTTTAGTCTTAGTGTTTGATGAAATATGATTTAGTTTTAGTCTAATTTTAGTCCTTTGATTGTTGTTAGTTCTAGTCTTGTTCTGTGTACAGCCAACCAACATGAGTCTCAATTCAGGGCAGGAGTCACCCACTTAACTATTTAACGTTTTAACTAAATGGATAAATAGAATGAATTCCAGCAAGTTTAACACACACACACACACACACACACACACACACACACACACACAGTGACGTGGATCATACAGCCGTGGGGAGCTTTCAGCCAAATCACACAGTCAGTTACAGTCAGTCACAGGGATGGGACCAGCATGACATGAGCAATTATAATCTTCCCAAAATACATCTCCCTCTTTACACAATCCCTGTCCGAGCTAATAGACTCTGTAGTTGAGGATTTGTGTTCAAATCGCTTGAGGGGAAAAAGCAAGAGAGGGGACAGTGAAAGAGAGAGGGGGTATAAGCTCACATGCACAAATATATGCATGTTTAGTTTCTAATCCTGAGCCTGTGATTTTCAGTGAACACAACATATATATATATATATATATATATATATATATATATATATATATATATATATATATATAGGGCTGTCAAAATAACGCGTTCATTTTGATTAATTAATCTGAGAAAAAATAACGCGTTCAAAAAAATAAAGCGTTCAAAAAATAACGCAGATTAATCCATATCATATTGACCTTTCACCCGGAGCCGTTCTAGCCACCATTCGACTGTAAAATGAAGGAGGGACAGGTAACAGAAACATCGCTGCACGTGACGCTAGTTAACACTACACTCAACAGCAGGTAACGTTAGCCTTCCGCTAGCTAGTAGCTGGATTAAACACGGTTAAAATGCTGACAGCTAACGCTAAATGGTGTAAACTTTGACAGAGTTTCTGTCGTTGTTGGAAAAACACAGACAGAGACGGTGCGTTCAGTGAAACTGGTAACCTACAGTCTCACGGT
Source organism: Gymnocephalus cernua (assembly GCA_023631565.1). Taxonomy (NCBI): domain Eukaryota; kingdom Metazoa; phylum Chordata; class Actinopteri; order Perciformes; family Percidae; genus Gymnocephalus; species Gymnocephalus cernua. The sequence continues at coordinate 8,509,391 of CM042434.1, read as the reverse complement.
GCATTCGTAGTTATTGTAAAATACCCTTTTGAATTTATTTCCTCAGCATATTAAGTCATATGTTATGGTCATTATTTGAACAGTGAAAATAATAATTAAAATATATTGTTTTAACTTTAATGTCACTAATGCTGATTATTCATTGATTCATTTGAATTGTAATATTTAAAATACTTTCACAGCAAAAATGATGTATGCGATTAATTTCGATTAATTAATCACAGAATAAAAATTTATTAATAATGTAATTAATTCGATTACATTTTTTTATCGATTAGGCTATCTTTTGTATTCTGTGGTGCTCTTTAAATACAGATTGTTGAGCCAAGTTCATTTCTGTGCAGGGAAATAAGTTAGAGAGGGACTGACAGACTAACAGCCATGCCTTGTTTTGTCATGGGACAAGAACAAAAAAACAGATAAATATGTGTGAAATAGGAGGAATGATTGTGCCAAAACATTTCACAACAACAAAGCACTCAAGAGATACAAAGGGAGACTTTAGGAAAGGAGAAGAAGAGAAAGCAGTAAGGGCTGAAAGAGAGAAAGAGAGAGGGCCTTTTCCAGCAAAGGGGCACACAAGGACAGAGACGAAAGGAGGGAGCTCAAAGATGACAGGAGAATGAACGATGGAGATAAGTGGCAAGGAAAGGATATTACACACTTGTTTATGTTTCTTTGTGTTATCCAGTTATACCACCAATCTATCATCTCTTCTGCTTTTATTAGTTTTATTAAGACATTCATGCAACAAGCAATAATAAATCACAGTGTAGATTTAATTTAATGGAAATTCTGAGGTATCTTTGCCTCTTTAACTGACACTTAATTTCAGTCCAAAGCTGTCCTTTAAGTTAACTTTTAATAACATAGAGCATTGGCTGTACTGAGGATCTGGTGCCACTGCTTTAAGTCAGATCTTTTCTTTCCAATTTGAAAGGCTCAATCAAATACAAATATATGCATTATCAGGCCATGTTCAGCAATGTGAAAGCTCTAAGAAAGAAGCTGTTTCTCAATCTTGTGGTGCATGCATGTATTGTCCTTTATTGCCTGCCAGAGGGGGAATAGTTTGGGAGGTGGTGGGCAGCAATTTGAACTTGCTTTGTGATGAAGATGATTAGCTTTCCTTTCCAGTCTGGGGAGGATGTTAAATATTTTATCAGTTTTAGAATTAGACTTTACAGTGGATTAAACTTGCCACGCTTAAGGATATTCTACTTTCTATGAGCAGGGACAGACTGGGTGAAAAATGGCGCAAAAATAAGAAAACAACAAGTTGCATAACATTGAAAATATGTAAAAGTAGTTGAAAATATTGAAATATAGTTTACAAAATCAGTCAGTATTTTCTCAAAGACAAGATATACACACAGTGTGCAGAAGCATGCAATAATATTTTGAGCTCTACTGGTTGAAACTGAGTCTCTGCCATTTATGTACTCATTCCCTTTGTGAATTATATTAGAGCAAATTGTATTCAACACACACTCAGAGGTGATTTAAACTAACTCTAATCACCTGTTCTGGAACCGAATACTCTGAGTTCGCCATCCCGATGTTAGTCAAGTCACAGTTCAAGTTTAAGTGAGTTTGTTAAAGCTGTTTTCTTGAACAGGCCCCTGTGCCATCACTCTAATGCTCCCGATACTCCAGATGGCCAGCCCAGCTCTGGTCTCACTCATTTGATACGAGCTTGTTGGTAGTGCCATAAGTTGACTAAGCGCCACGTGCTGGCATGGTGAACTGGTGGACAGATTCTCTCCTAAAGCCCATTTTATCCTCTGAAAGACTGGAATAGAGCAGCGAGGGCAGAGAGGAGATGGAGGGAGTGGGAGAAGGGTTTATCTGGTTAGGACCCTCCAAATGTCACCCACTTTCTTCTCTCCATCTGTCTCGCTGTAGCTGTCTTCTCTGCAAAATTTGTGAAACAATGTACAAAATGTCAAACACAGTTTCAACAGTTGAGGTTGAAACCTGTGCTTCGGCAGATACCTGGATGATCGGTCTAAATCCAGCATGAGAAGTGACGGTTTGGAGAACGAGTGAGGGATGGAAGGAAGGGCTAAACAAGGATAAAGAGTGCGACAGGATGAGGATTAGCCGTTGTTTTCTCCATGGCCGATTTGGTAGTGTGTGTGTGCGTGTGTGTGTGTCCGTGTGTGCGTGGGTGTGTGTTTTGGTCTTTGATAAACGTTTGTAATTATTTTCCTAAAACCCATAAAATGATTCTTTCATGAGACTACATTTAACAGTAACAATATTTCATGATTTGATACAAAATTCCCTCTGCATGATGTAAGTGGAGTTTATTAACATTGTGCTCTACATTGTGAGTTAACTTCTAACCAACAGTGGTCACACTAGCCAGACGTGGGCTACTTCTTCACTGTTGGTTCAGGTGCTCCTGCTGCCTTCACTGACTTTATTAACTAGGCTCTCAGACATCTCTGCTGACACACAACAACACACACTCTGCTGCCCTTTTGGCAATTCCCTCTGCGATTCTTGCATCATAGCAACTTTGCAGAAGCATGGATGCAAACCCCTTAATGTTATGGCAGGCTTGTATAGTTAGCAAAATATAAAGGGATAGTTCGGATTTTTTTAAATTTTAGCTACGAAAGTTAAGATTAGGGAACCAAAACGACTAGTTAAGATTAGGAAAAAGATCGTGGTTTGGATTAAAACCTGAACTCCGCTCCCTGGCTTGGAAGTTCTCTGATTTAACAACCACCCATCCACCACGACCACCTCCCTATGCTGCCAGCCACATTCTTATACAGCAGCAGTCAATGTGGTGCAAATGGCAAAACAAAATGTGGAATGCTTACGAATTACAGTGCTTAACTTTTTGTAGCTTTTTGAACGAATGGTTCAGGAGAACAGGCTTCTTAAATATGTTGACTATGACTATTCCAGTTTTTGTAAATACACCTTTTAAAACCTGAACTAAAACAACAAGGAAGACTTGCTTGTCACTGAAGCAAGCAGCCATCTTCAGATGGAAAACGAAACAGCGGCTGGGTGAGTCAGTTTAACACAGCACAACCCCTCTAGAAGTAGGAAAGACATGCACTCATCCAGGCAAGTTTAGTCTCATTCTCTAAATGCAACACGCAGGGAAAAGGAAACAGGAATTATTTGTTACCGGCAAGGCTAGTCTTTAGTAGCTGTGTGTCTTTGTTATACAAGCCCAGGTCAGCTTAGCCTTGTAACAATACATATAACACACACATACAGTATCACCTAGGTCCTAGACTATACAGTCTTTTGGGTCTTTTGTTTAACAGTTTGCCTGTCTTTGTTAATGCCATTCTGTCTGTTGTATTGATAAAAATAGGACAAGGTGAAGCGCTTATAATTTCAGTGTTCAGGGACAGCTCAATTAAGAAGAAAATTAGAGCATACAAGGTCCCCCTGTCTATTTGTTACTCTGTGTCATTGTGAAGACAGGGTTTTACGAATTAACATGACCTGAAACTTTTCATTTTGAAGGATTTTATTTTTTGAGCTGTTTTTCCAGTTTGACATCACGTTAAATTAAAATGAAATATGAAAAACAACACTTTTAAATGTTCATACTATAGCGTAAAAATCATCTGTGTTGGTTGTAGACGTTGTAGAGTGAATGTGGATGTGGGGAAATATCTTATAGACAGAGAGGATGGCAATGGTAAAACACTACTGGGAATATAAACTAGTACCAAGCCAGATTAGTGGTTTTGGTGTTGTATGTAAGAGATTCAGGCATCTTTACTGTATCTCTTTGTGTGTGTCCATTTGTGAACAAGTGAGAGAGAGATCACGAGAAACTGTTGCTGTGTTGGGACATGTAAGTATGACAAACAACAATTTACGGGAAAAAATAAGCCATTGACGAGAAAGAACAATGAAGTTGCAGAGGAAAGATCGGAGTGTGTTTGAGGTTAGGATCTTGTTTTTGTTGACAATCCTTATGTGGATCAACTATAAGCTCTGAGTGTGTGCTTTGCTTTGAAGAGGACGTGACGTGGAGGTTTTGGTGAATTTGGGTAAAACCGGCAACAAAGCCACTTCACGTGTGCCAAACCACGTTTTGGTGTGTGCTATGATGAAAGGCCACTGGCAATGGGCACCACTCTTTCTCATGGAAACTGATATGGAACTAATCTGTGGAGCCTAAAAGCATTTGAGATGGAGTGAGCTCCAGAGAGCTTTTTAAATAATATTCATCAGTGCTCAACCACACTCACACACACACACACACACACACACACACACACACACACACACACATATACACTCACACACAGAACATTGTCTCCATGGATAAACGTTTTACACTTCACAGTCATAAGAGAATTTAAAGCGCTAGATTTGCAACAAGCATTTAAGAGCACTGATGATACTGAGAAACATTTTTATAGTCAACAGGGACTTAATTAATTTTCCAGAACGCGGCGTCCATCGCAGCCCTGCTTTGTGAGCTGATTCTGAAATGCAAATAAGCTAACAAGCAAAGTGTGACATTATTCTCTGTGTCATTTCATTTTTAAGCTCTGGAGCAATTGTCCATTATTCAGATGAATGAATTTGTGATATGTGATAATGTTACTGACCAAATTATAGAGACACACAGTGGTGAGCCTAAAGGAGGTGCCTTAAACTTCTATTATTATTACACTTTTTGTTTTGCAATATTATAAAATAATTGAACAGAACAATATGTTTTAAATGTGCTTGTTGAGGGTTTATTTTGTAAATCCTGCATGTATGTATGTGTGATGATGGAGTAATGTTGCCTTATTTATGCTGAAGACTTTGAGTAGAGGTAGGAAGGAATGAAGGTTTCCACTGCGGTCTGAATGGAGAGTCTTCTGTAAGACACACAAGTGTGTGTGCAAGTTTGTGGTTATGCATACACATTTGTTAGACTTCTCATACGCCTCTCATCACAAACACTTAGACATGCATTTACACGCATGCAGAGCAAAGACAGAGTCCAGAGGGCAAGAGACATAAACAAGCCTGACAGGTACGTTAAGAACACATTGTCCAGTTAACACTAAGTGTCTTCTCTTTTTTGTGTGTCACTCGACAGTCACTCTTACTTCTATTTGGGGCAGCGCGGTGGCCCAGTGGTTAGCACTGTGGCCTAGAAGGTTCTAAGTTCGAATCCAGGCCTTTCTGTGTGGAGTTTGCATGTTCTCCCCATGTCTGCGTGGGCTCCGGGTGCTCTGGTTTAGCCCACCACTAAAAATATGTTCCCCTAACTAGCTGATGTGTGGTAAAACGTTGTATGGCTGCTGTGCATCACCCAGGTGCCCCCCCCAAGTGCTTTGAGTGTCTATGATAAAGCGCTATATAAATGTAATAAAATAAATAAATAAAATCAATATTTCTGTACTGGTAAAAAAAAAAAATAGTTATGTTTTTTATTTTTTTTTCCATAGCTCAAGAAATACTTCTCTTTTTTTGTGTTGCTAAGTCATGTAAACGTAGTCAGTTTGTGACTTGTGGAAACGGAAACATTCACAATTGCTGGAATAAACACAGCAAACTGATTTTTAAAAGTGATTGCTTATTGGAACAGACAAATGTTTAAAAGGAAAAATAAGCCCTTTGAATGTTATATTACAGACACAGATGCCCCTTCGATCAACTCTGATTACTGAATCCTGCTTGTGGATGATGATGTTTTTCAAATGTAGGTGTCTTACATATCAGAAATCATAGATTGGAGGTAGAAGTAGGAAAAAGTAATCAGATTTCTGTTTCATTGGTCACAGTTGCAAGCAGATTCTTTTTCTAACTACCATTATAGGGCTAGCCAGTGGACCATTAAGCCACCTCATCTATGACTGGCACACATAAAAACTAATTTTTAATATCCACAAATTAACACTGCCTGCCCTTGTAAGCTGATGAGAACTATGCCATGTGTCCAATTATGGATGCTTATTTTTCATAGCCTCATATTTTGGTGAAGGTGGAGGATGTGCATTTAATGGATCTTTTCAGCAGGATTTCTGCTCTGTGTTAAAACATACAGCCTGTATGCTCCCCTGAGAATCAGGCGTTTATCCTTCACACAGGTATTTTACACACAAAGACACATAAACAGAACATATGTGCATATATCTATACGCAGGCACAAACACACACACGCACCGAGGAATCTGTGTGTTCACTCACATCTAAATACAAAAGCGTGAGAAATGGTTTTCACCTGGTGTGGATAGAGTTTCATCCTTTCAGCCATGAGAGTTTATTAGCTGCTTAAAACATTACCACAGAGGGAGTTTCCCTGTGCATTCCATGCAGTATGCACACACACACACACACACACACACACACACACACACACACACACACACACACACACACACACACACACACACACACACACAGCACAGCACAGCACAGCACAGCACAGGGGAAACAAAACCTTTACTTTCCATCCTTCTGTCTCCATCAAGCCAATCTCTCTTTTGCGCTATTACACCAGCATACACACTCCACCTTCCTCCTCCTCTTTCTCTCTCTCTCTCTCTCTCTCTCTCTCTTTGTGCCTTTTTCACTCCCTCACTCACACTTGCAGACACCCACACACTCCTGTAGGTGTAATGTTACGATGCAACCAGCCTGTTAACATTCCCGGGCCAGCCGCTGAAGCTTTCCAGATTGTTCTGTTTATACAAACGCGGTGGAGACAGGGGAGGTAAGGGATGGAGAATTGAGATTGCACGGCGAAATAAGAATAAACACACGTGTGCAAGCGTGCACCAACTGACATAAAATGAAACATCTTTATACACAAATACCCAAACGGTGTGCCATGGGTGTGTGTTTTCACGTGCATGTGTATTTCCAAACACACACACACAGCTTTTGTACATCCTGCAGAATGACTCTCAGCTATCTCATTATACTGTTGAAATGTCAGCCTCGTTAAAGTGGCCTATTTGACTTAATTGAGAAGCAGAGTGTAAATAAATGCTTCAGTCCAGTTTGTTTTCACTAGTCTCTCCAGCACTCTGCTCTCATTCCAAACCAATTCCTCAAAGAACCCTTCACTCTCTCTGGCTTTCTTTATTTACTTCTATTCTCCATCTTTCGCCTTCAGTCCTTTTTTCACTCTCAATTTGTAATGTCTTCTCTCTTCCTCACCCTCTCACTGAGGACAAAAATCTGAATATTACAGCACTGACTTTGATTCGTAGCCTTTTTTTTAGGCAAAATGCCCTGAAGATGGTAAATGGCTGTAACTATTGGGAAGGAGGCAGTTCATTAATCTTAATTTTAAAAAGCAACTCCTCTAACTTTACAATTTGGGTTACGCGTTTGGATCCTGTCTACACAAACCATCCATAAAATATGCAAAGTTACACAAGATTTGAAATAGATGTAAAAGCACCCATTCCCAACTCCAAATACCAGGTTTAAGAATTTTATCTGGCACCCGTGTTTTCTGATTGTTTTAACAATTATTTAGAGCAAGACAATGTTTCTTTAGGCTCATATAATGCCCAGCTTGTGCCTGGCATATCACTGGCTAGCTTATTTTAGACTTTTGCATTGCATACATCAACATGTATACATTTTGAAGACATTTCCAGACACAGAAAATGAAAGATGTGTTTCTTCCCGTAGTAATCTTTGTTTTCGTTCGAGTCTTATGAAACACTTTACTATCTAGTGGACAGGATATATCAAAATCTTTCCAAACATTAGTGTTAACAAATTACCTGCTATGCTTTTTTTTAAGTTTGCCTTGTATAGTATAAGGACAACATATCACACCTTGAAAGCTTACATCAGTAACTCATAAAAGTCTTTAATGTAAAAACTGGAATATCCAATTTTATTTTGAAAACCCCTTTTTAGATGCCGTTAAGGAAAATTGTATAAGAATGTTTTATTTACTGTTGGGGGCTTAAAACACCATCAAGCATCTCTTGCGTAGCCAGCAGGAAGAAGCAGACTGCATCAAGATTCATCAGTCACTAGCTAACAGCGAGTTGAACCAATCAGAGGCGTCGCTGTTAAGCTTAGGACTGTGGGTAGTGTAGTTTTTCTCCATAAGATTGCAGATAAAAACATGTTTTTCTTGTAACAAGGTTGATTTCATACAGACCTCTATCTTCTACAGGAGCAGAAACAAAACAAGACATTTGACAACGTCATCCTGGGCTTTTGGGAAACACTGATCCACATTTTTCTGACATATTATAGACCAAACAAGTAATCGATTAATCGAGAAAATATTCAACAGATTAATTGACCATGAAAATAATCCCAAATCCCTAATCATTATGTACAAGTGCATTGCATTGGAAGCCCTGGATATAAGCCTCCCTCTCTATCTCTTAAATATTTTTGTTCTCTCTGTTTTGTCATTTAGTAAACTTTATAGATTTCAACCCTATTATTCCTTCTTGAGTCTCTTTAACAAGAACTTAGATTAATGTATGAATTGAATAGTGATTGTGTGACCTATGATGAGGAAACAACCAGTGATACCCTTGGTAGTACCATCAAATGATAGCCTACAGCGATGTCATCAGGATACACATACACCGGTAGGCAGTGGCCCACCTTACCAGGTAACCATGTCGTGGTCCACCAGAATTTATAGTTTACCCACCTCTTTTTTTTACCACTACACCTCTGATTGCAACTATATTAAAAGGGGATGGAGGAGTGATTTTTATCCCATTTCCTCCCATCTAAACGGATCACTTCCCATCGAAATCCCATTCCAATACGTCCAATCCAATTTCAGTCCTGAGTTATTATTACTCATTTTGAGGGATGCCCAAGTGGCCCAGGGGTTAAGGCAGCGATCAGGAACTGCAACGTCCCTGTTTTCAGTCCAGCCGGGATCCTTTGTTGCATTTCATCCCCTATCTCTCTTTTCCCCCCTCTTTTTCCTGTCATTTCTCTAATGTCAGCTACCTGATTAAGGCATAAAGTGCTCAAAATAAGAAAAATAAAATGTCACATGCATCCACTTTCAACATATGAATGCTATTAAATCTCAATGATAAGGCATAGTTGCCTCCATTCATCCAGATTTTGTTTAAAGTTACCCATTCTCCTCATTTTCTCTACCTTCTTTTCGCTTAGCTCTCCTCCTTCTCTTTTTAACTCCGTCCAACCTTTCTTGCCTTTCTTCCCTTTCATCGACTCTTGTCCCTTTCCACTTCCCCTCCGTTTATTTCACCTCCTAGAGTTACTTGCTACTGCTCTGACATAAACTGAACCTTCTCTGTCTGAAACAAACACTCGCCATGAAGCAAAGAGACAAGAATGAATGCTTGATTGCTCGTTCATGCTATACACAGACCAACTCGTTGACCCTTGCAACCTCACAGACTGACAAGGAAATACGTCCTACAGTCAAACAAAAACAGAGCCTTACACTCTCTTAAATGCAGGCCCAAATGTCACACTCCAAATCCTCTCATTTCCTCTTTCCTGTAGCTGGTCAGTCAGGCGTGTGTGACACTCTGAGAGTATCGATAGCAGGGGCAGGTTAAGTTTGCCCTCCGAGACACACACGCACACACCCATGCACACAAACATTCTCTGACAGCCACAGGGACAAGCACACACATATAGGCTTGCTTGCAGATATATATGCACACAGGCCCACACTGTCACACCCCTGTGGTAGCTAGAGATGTGGTTCAAATCCTGCCCAGTAACCCTTAACCACTACCAGCGCCTGAACCAGGTGTGTGCGTGCGTTTGTGCATGTGTGTTTCCTGGATAGTCAACAGTACATTTCAGAGCCAGTTGATGAGGTCCTAGTTGTGTGTGTGTGTGTGTGTGTGTGTGTGTGTGTGTGTGTGTGTGTGTGTGTGTGTGTGTGTGTGTGTGTGTGTGTGTGTGCGCGTGTGTGTGTGTGTGTGTGTGTGTGTGTGTGTGTGTGTGCGTGTGTGTGTGCGTGCGTGCGTGCGTGCGTGCGTGCGTGCGTGCGTGCGTGCGTGCGTGTGTGTGTGTGTGTGTGTGTTTGTCCAGACAGGTCATGGACCGTTGCTCTGAACAGAACCCCGTGCTACTGCCCAGAAAGTGGTCATCACCTGTGGAGGGTCTGTCTCTCTCCATTGTTTTGCTCTAGCTCAGCTCAATGTGTCCATGTCTGAACCTGTTTGTGCTCTTAATAGTTTTTTTTAAGTTGATAACATGTTTTAGTTACAAATGCATGATTTAAAATGTTCCTGTAGCTTTAAAGTAAACTTTTTACCCAAATTCCCCCCAGGGATCAATAAAGTATTGATTTATAAGCATATCCCTTTATGCTATCATTTATTTTAATTTAGGTATAAAATGGTGAAAAAAAAGTGCAATCATGCAAGAGCCAGAAATAAGCGACACATACATAGATTGTATAATGGAAGTGGACCACCATAACGTCACCCATTGGTTTGTGGACTACCGGTTTGAAGGCTCAAATTATGCATTTTGGCCATCGCCGTCTTGGATTTTTGGATCCAGGAGTGACAATATTTGGGTAAGAGGGTGGAGTCAAGTTATCAGCAAGTGCTAGCACTAGCTAGGTTAGCAAGGTCCATCCGTAATTCACGTTTAATGTAATATTAATTGGGATGATCATTTTGACGTTATAATGTTATAATGATAACAGCCTTTAAAGAAAATAATTTTCTCATGGGCTTCTTTGCAACCAGTGGAGTCGCCCCCTGCTGGCCATTAGAGAGAGTGAAGGTTTAAGGCACTTCTACATTGGCGTCACGTTTTTTTCTCAGTTCATCTCTTTCGTCTCTGCTGTTCACAGGAAAAAAAATCAATAAGTCATCTTATCCTGTTTTGATTTACATTATAGAGAGATCCTTAAATGCTACACCTTCTGGACATCAACTGTCAGGAAGGTGTTGAATAACATGAATGATCATATATGCATTTCTTCCTATGTTGCTTTGTAGTTGGCATTGCTTTACATTGTTGTGCACCAGTGTTTTAGATGCCCTCCGTCTGTGTAGGCGGAGAGAAAGCAACTCACTAAGCCTGCTACTTTGAGCTGAATGTTAACATGAGCGAGGGTATGAAGGGTTGTGTGTTTGTGTTGCTCGGGTAGATAGATAGGTAGACAGAGTTGTCTAATTTGTGTGTTTGGGGTCTTGCTTGCATGCATTTCTGTGTGTGTTTAATAAATGAGGAAGGGCAACAAAGGTTGAGCGTAGCACTTGCTCCCCAGCTGGCTCCGTTGTATCATAGCAACTCCACATGAATAATAATTATAAACACACATACAAACAAACACACACACACACACACACACACACACACACACACACACACACACACACACACACACACACACACACACACACACACACACACACACACACACACACACACACACACACACACACACAGTAATGAGCCATTCTTCTCCAGCCACTCTGCCTAATCGCTCTCAGCTGTTTCTGCTCTGTGCTCTACACTGAGCTCCAGTTTACAGTAAACATGCATTTCCTTTGGCTGAACCCTAATAATGACTTCGATTTTAAATTATTTTGGCATTTTAGCTTTAATGAGCTGCAGAAAGGTGCCTGTACTGTTTTCACCAAAAAGAAATACAATTGTGTAATTGTTTTCTCTCCCTTTTCTTTTCAGGTGGTTGTTTTAATGGAGGTGATATAACAATTAATTACTTTTCTGTCAGTAATGAATATTGATTAGTTGTCCAAATGTAGAATTGAATTTATTAGCAAATGGTTTACATATTACTAACAAAAGATGAATAGGTAAGTATGTAGTACTCTCAATGCCATGCCTGTCTCAAAGGAGATACTTAAGAAACTATAAGATTGTTGCCGTATGTTAGGGTGTTCTCTATTCTTTATTTGGACCCCCATTAGCTTCCACAAAGTGGAAAGTGGTGGTGGTCTTCCTGGGGTCCTCATCTCTCTCACGTATCTCCAACCCTTGCATTTCTAAGAAATGTAATAAAAGGTTTCCAGATTTCCTCAAACACATTTTGTATATTTCTCAGTATGTCTATTATATCTTCTAAAATAGTATACATGATGTAATTTTGTTAATCCATTCTTTAATACTTAGTCTACTTGTATTATTGAATTAGCCATTTGGCGTGCAAGATACACATCACCAGTGGTGTAAGAAGTACTATTTTACTTAAGTAAAAGTACTAATACCACACTGTAAAAACACTTTGTTACAAGTAAAAGTCCTGTATTGAAAATGTTTCTTAAATCAAAGTATTTAAGTATCATCAGAAAAAAATTACTTAAAGTATTAAAAGTAAAAGTACTCAATGCAGAAAAATTTAGACACAGTGGAAATGATCAAAACTGTTCTGTCGATCAACTAAGTGTTTAATCAGCTAATCATTTCAGCTGGACTTGTAGACCCGTATATTGTTGGGTAGTTTAATTTAGTATAACATATTGTATTTTATAAACTACATGTTTTTTGTAGAAGTAGAAAGTAGCATGAAAAGAAAAGACTCAAGTAAAGTACAAGTACCTCAAATTTGTACTTAATTACAGTTGTTGTACTTAGTTACACTCCACCACTGCACATCTAGGCCTTTTCCTCTTTCCTTGTTTGAAGTTTGAAAGAACAAGTTCAAAATGTAAGTCTGTTGGTTGGAGAGGGACCTGGTGGTTCTGTCCATCACATGTTTTACTTATTTTCCTGCATTCACAAATACAATGATTCAAGCTTCCTTCACATTCATACACTACATACACTTAGTGCATGTGTCTGGTATATTGTCTGAAATTATTATTATTAATATTTACTATACCCGTCCTTTGGGATCTGTACCTCGAGTGAGGAGAGGGTTGGAATTGTATCCCCCATATTTAAATACTATTGAACTGAATATTTTCACTCCGCCTTCCAGTTTGGAACACTGGAAACACTTTTTGATTTCCAACATGGTCGGACAACATGTCACATGAACTAGTTCTTCTCTGGCATAGTCCGGCCCTTACAGTCAGGATATGTTGGCCTCTGCTGCTTTGATTTTGATTAGTTTTTAGTCTGTCCTTTGCAAGTCCTCTTACCTAATGGAAGTGCAATCCTAAACTGTTGGAGTACCTCTTCAAAGGATTACAATGGGAGTGAGTTTCCTTTTGAGAAAGAGCAGGAGTCACCCTGCTTTTTAAACATGTTTATATCGCTACGGCTTACTATGGTCTGCAAATATCTGGTAAAGACATTCCTTTGGCTCTTTCTGGATACAAGAACAGTACCAGGAATGTAAGGTTCATTGCTGTTTTCTTCAACGGCGATAAAATGGAAGTCAATAAACGTCATTTGGACAGTTGGATAGACAGAAACGAGTGAAGCAGCACTCACAATGTTTACACTGTTTTCAATCGGTCCAACACAAGTGAAAATAGCAATTTAACTGTGTTCTTAAGAGTGTGTTTGTGTTGGAAGGAAAATAGTAGTTGAATGAAAAGTGTTCTTTTACTGACCCCGCTGCCTATCTGTTTGGTTTTCTGCCAAAGCCTGTAAACACACTTTGAAGGAAGCCAAAACATTTAAAAAATCAGCTATTTCAGTAGTTACACCAGCAGCTGCAGTTCAGCCATGGTCAGTTTCTGCCAGATCAAATAGTACCTAGTATTAGTTGTTGAAAACTGTTATTGTTTAATGTTTTAAATGGCTGATTTTTACATCTCAATTGTGTAAAAATATGTTGAATACCGCAAATGTATGTTGGCTGGATTATACATTTTCTCTCTGTCCTCCTTTTCCCACATCCCAAGTAACCCTCTCTTCCTTTTCAATCCAGTTATTCTCAAAAGTAAAACTCAGAACAAAAATATTGTTTTATCTTGGTCATGTGTTTGTGCCGTGAAGTTACTTGTTTAACTGGTTGTTGTTGTTGTTGTTACTTTTATATTATTTTTCATTCTCTATTTTGATCTTTGATTTTTAATGATTGGTATATTATGTAAAGCACTTTGAGTTGCCCTGTGCTGAAATGTGCTATATAAATAAAATTGCCTTGCCTTATTTCCCATTTCTTAGAGAAGTTGGGAAATAAAGAGAGAGCTCAGGGATGTGTTTGTCTCACACACACACACACACACACACACACACACACACACACACACACACACACACACACACACACACACACACACACACACACTTCCTTCTTCTTTCAAATACTTGACCTTTGCTCATCTCTCTTTTCATCTGCTGCTCTCTCCGTCTTTCTCGTCTCCTCCTCCCTTCTGTCATTTTGACACCCAAGTGACTTCTCCACCTCACTGTCCTCGCTCTCTGTCTGTCCTCCCACTCTGTTCCAGGATGTCATACGCTCAGACTACACACGCACAAGTCCAACACCACAAACACACAAAAACGTGACCCTGTTTAATAAACAAGCAACAGAGTGTGTGAGAGTAAGGAAGCTTTTAGTGGCGCCTCTTTTCTTGCTTCCTCTCAAAACACACACACACACACACACACACACACACACACACACACACACACACACACACACACACACACACACACACACACACACACACACACACACACAAGAAAAAACACTACCTCAAAGATTGAATGTCGTCTTTGAGAATCGCTCACCCTTCTCTCTCTCTCTCTCTCTCTCTCTCTCTCTCTCTCTCACACACACTCACACACACACACACACACACACACACACACACACACACACACACACACACACACACACACACACACACACACACACACACACACACACACACAGCCTCATTCTTCCTTCCCTCTCAGTTACAAACTCCATCCAGCAACATGGACCGGCTGTTCTGTGAAGTGGCTTATGTATGGAGAGATGTCAGGGCGAGGGGGCTGCCTCACAGGATGGCGCCCCGAGCTGGGGGTTCTGTGCCTTGCTCAAGAGCACCTCAGCAGTGCCCGGGAGGCTAACTGGCACCTCTTTAGCTATTGCTCCCCACTCCGTACTTGGTCCGTGCAGCGAGTTGAAGTGCCAGCCTTCTTGTTCCCGTGCCATGTCCCCAAGAACTGAGCTACTGCCACCCCAAAGGTAAAATGTGGGGGGGGAAAGTCCATTATATTCACAAGTCAGTTTGCAAGTTTTTGTATTGAATTGAATGTCACAGTGTATAATTAGATGTAAGGTTTTCATGGATCCACTCCTGGTAACTGAGACTCAAACCAGGACCAACTTATATTCAGTCTAATTGGGTCCAGGTAGGAAGCTGTTCTATTGCTGCAGGTCTCAGGTCTGTGTGCCAATATGTCGACTCTCGAGTGGATCCAAGAGGACTTGCTATCAGCTCTGATCACGTGGTGTGTCATAGTCACCGCGGGTGAATTGTTTGGAGGCGATACAGAGTGTGAACTGTCTTGATTCTTTGGACATAAATTGCTACTCTTTGACTGCTAGCGTTTCTTAATTGGTGGGGCATTATGCTGCTGCCACCCATGTGTGAGTCTGTGTGAGTATGCTCACGTGAAGTCAGTTAGATAGAAAAAAGTTTTTCTTTCCGTTTCAGCCCTCCGTCCTCACTAAGCCAGCGTTTTTGTCACTAAAAAATTGAGCTTTTCCAAAGCCAAAGTCTCCAGATGGGATACATCTTAAAATGACGGCTAGGTGTTTGAACTTTCTGTGTCTTCTAATGTTCTCTGTTATCATTATCTCATGAAATAATGATTTTATCACCATAGTGCAGCATCTTTGAAATGACTAGTAGTTAACTTGTAATATTTATGAGCTGTGTCTCTCCCACTCCTGGCCAGACGTTGGCTGTGATGCCCATTCTTTATTTGACAGATGAGACAACGAGAGATTTAGCTGTTATCCACTGTAGGCAGGTCTCTAGAACCCAACCTGGAAACACTAATGTGTCATGGTGACCCAAAAACTGCATTTAAAAAAAATAAATTAGACTGCCTTATGTAGATGTAGCCTGGTGCATATCTGTGTTTACATGTGTGTGAAAAGATTAAGCAGAACATAGACAATTGCTTTATGTTCACTTTTGTTTTCATTTAGATGTGTTGCCATTGTTCATTAAGCTGATTATACATAGGTAAATTAATTGCTTTTGATGTGGATGTGTACACCGGGAGAAGACACAGAAAGAGGAATAAAACCAAACCAGAAAGAGGATATGAGAATAAGTGAAAATGAAGGTGAGGAAGAAAAGAAATAATGGGAGGACATTAGGAGGCTTCTTTGAATCCAGACTGAGGCCATGCCACAGTAATGGGAATAAAGTTGAAAGGGAAATTGATACTGTCAAAGCTTTTTGCTCATTAGTGTTTTCAGATCATTAAAAGTTTGTGGTCAACACAAAAATACCAATACAGAATCTTCAATGTATTACATTTTTATTTAATATTAGCTCAATAGCAACTAAATGGTTACTACCACCATCTGCTAAATAGATACTTATTGTAGATGACCCACTCAGTACAGTTTTAGTCAATCACACAATACAGGTTTGTCAATTGTTTTTTACATGTTTGTTTTCACCTTGTGAGTCTGTCTGCGTGTGTGTGTGTGTTTCTGTCTTCATGGCAAAATGTGGTCCTAGAGACACCTACTGCGGCGGAAACTACCACAGAGGTGGTTTTGAGTACTTTGCCAGGTGTTTATGTCTGTTTGCAACCAGGTTTTGTCACCGCGATAGCGTTGCAACCTTGCGTCGCTATCGCGGTGACAAAACCTGGCTGTTGCAGTTAAGTTTAGCCGACAGAAGGTGACCGCCATGTGGTGACGACAGTTACGTTGAGGCACCAAAACTATGAGTTAAAAAGATCGTAGTTTGGATTAAAACAACAGTCCCCTTAAGTTGCACTCAAAAGACACGGAGACATGTTTCCTGGATGATAGTCTTGTGTTTTCCTCAGGATACGAACTCTGCTTCCCCCAACCCAGTCTCACGTCAGTTCGTGATATAATCACGAAAATTAATCTATTAGAACGTGATACCATCACGTAATTGTGAAGATTTACGTGATGGGGTCACGTTTTATAAACTAATGTATTTTAATGGGAAACATCGTTCGTGATTACAGCACGTTTCTTTCTGCCAATCGGCTGCTGCAGAGAAGCTGGATAAAACTGCGTTATTATTGGTATTTTTAGCCCAATAACCGCTGTTTTTATCAACATTTATTCACCAGATCATATCATGGTTTTTATGTATTTCTTTTACTGTTATTACTTCGGTCTATTTCGGCCAGGGAAGCTGGATGGCTTTATGTTTATTGATATTTTTCAACTCTAACGCTACATCTATCAACATTTATTTAGATGTTATCATGGTATTCATTTCTTTATTTTAATCATATTATTTTGGTCTTATTACCGGTGAAATATTACAGTAAATAAGACAGAAGAGTACGCTACGATATGAGCCGAGCTGGGCGCATTCAAAGCAGGTATCCCACAATGCAACGCGGTCATTCATTCAGAGAATCTGACAACGATCAGCGGGTCTTTAACGCCATTATCGCTTCAATGTTCGTATATATAATCTGTGGTTTTGTCACCAGCAACAACACGTTGCTCAGTTTTCTTCCAGTAAGTTATGCACTGTAATAACATTTTAAAAAAACAGCTAAAGACTCGGAAGTGACGTAGTACGTGCCGCTCAGCAGATAAGATGATACAAAAATACATAATATTCGTATTTATGTGTGGGACTTTGTAAGCATTGCACTGCATTAGTTGTTTTAAATAAATTACTTTTTTGAAATTTAAATTGATGGCAGACCTAACATATTAATTATTATATTCATAAGATTATCCTCATATCAATCACCATGGTTACAGCTTGTAACCATAACCTTTGCCTTTACTGAGAGATTTTTTCAAAATTAAGAAGGGACTAGTTTTAGGAAGCATTTTCAGGAAATTAAAAGGATAAGCAGATTGTTGCCGAGGTTTTTGTTCACAGAGTAATATGTATATAGCTTTGTTCGGGTGCATATACAACATGTGTTTTGGCATTTTTGGCACACTTCTACCTCAGCCTATACTGCACACAGACACACGTACGTTTTGCATATTCTGCTGAAATAGAGACCTATGTTTCCATGCCAACAATCTCATTCAACCATTTGACAAACTGAGCAGTTGGTGGTGACATGGGTCAGAGGGTATCAGAGGTCATACATGATGAACCAATCAATGGGCTCTGCTCCTATAGACACCTTGGTGTTCATATGGACAAGACCTGGCTGGAAGGCCTGTGTTCAAAGTGTGTGTTATCATTTAGAGCAGACACTCACGGTGAATCAGAGGGTTTATGTTATACAAGGCATGTAATAATATAATAACAAGGCTGCATTACAGAGCATATTCATATATATCCATATGGCAATATTTAAAAACATCTCATTTAAAGCTTGCTTGTCAGGTGACTGTCATGAAGGTTGTGGAGAAGAATAGAAACCAGTCTCTCCAGGCAAGCACAGAGAATATGACCTGATCTTTATTCTCCATGCAAAGTATGAGTTCTTATACTCTAGCAGAAGATATAGGTTACCCCAATGTAAACTTAACATTTCTAAACTGTAGGCCTATTCGGACCTACCTCAATTACAACTTTAAATAATGTTGCTTGAGGCTGCAGGGGTTTTGCAATAGCTTCATGATATGATGCATAGGGTTGTGTGTAGGTTGCTCTTGTCACTGTTTGTGAAAGATGAGCAATAGATTGTGGCTGTGTGACGTGCTTCGGTCTGGCTACATATCACTTTTTTATTGTAAGTATATGTCAGCTGTATGATAAAACAATATGTCAAGTGTTATGTGTGAAGAATTTGAACTCAAGGCAGATATCACTCCGGGGATATCTAAGTAAAGTATCAATTTTCCATGATATGTGAAAATTAAAACATTGTCGTAGGTCTATATCAAACATATTGTTGGAAAGGTCTCAACCTCCACAGTAACATATGTCAGTCTGAAGAGGATACATAACTCCTGCTTTGAAATATTGACCTCTGAACCTTGAACCCAGTCCATGTTTGACGGCTTGTCATTTAGCAACAGAAGGTGCTACAAACATGGGACCAGCTGTTATAGAAAGCTCTGGACCTCAGGTGTCATGAAGATATGGTCACCAATGTTTAACCACTGTAAGCACTGTCAAATATGGTAATAAGCTATTTTCACCTATTTAACGAATACATTTTTAAAATGTGATGACACCAGTGTGTTCCCCATTTCAAAAAAAACCCAGGGGGCATCCGAAATGATACACTTTTACCTTCTAATTATGAGAAATATACCAATATACTTTAAAACTACAACTCCCATAAGAGACGGGAGCTGCCTATGTTCGATTCTTGTGGTTTCTGCCGTCTGCCGTGAATGGGCTTCATTCCATTTCAGATTGCCGCCGCCCCCCGGCCGACCGAGCAGACAATACATGAGACAAATACATGAATCTGTATTTTATTATTATTATTTTCTTCATTGTTTAAATCTTCAAATACAATGTGAGACAAAAACATCAAAATTACGAATATTATGTATTTTTGTATCATCTTATCTGCTGAGCGGCACGTACTACGTCACTTCCGAGTCTTCAGCTGTTTTTTTAAAATGTTATTACAGTGCATAACTTACTGGAAGAAAACTGAGCAACGTGTTGTTGCTGGTGACAAAACCACAGATTATATATATGAAGATTGAAGCGATACTGGCGTTAAAGACCCGCTGATCGCTGTCAGATTCTCTGAATGAATGACCGCGTTGCATTGTGGGATACCTGCTTTGAATGCGCCCAGCTCGGCTCATATCGTCACGTACTCTTCTGTCTTATTTACTGTAATATTTCACCGGTAATAAGACCAAAATAATATGATTAAAATAAAGAAATGAATACCATGATAACATCTAAATAAATGTTGATAGATGTAGCGTTATAGTTAAAAAATATCAATAAACATAAAGCCATCCAGCTTCCCTGGCCGAAATAGACCGAAGTAATAACAGTAAAAGAAATACATAAAAACCATGATACGATCTGGTGAATAAATGTTGATAAAAACAGCGATTATTGGGCTAAAAATACCAATAATAACGCAGCTGTATCCAGCTTCTCTGCTGCAGCCGATTGGCATGAAGAAACGTGCTCCAATCACGCACGATGCTTCCCATTAAAATACATTAGTTTAAAAAACGTGACCCCATCACGTAAATCGTCACAATTACGTGATGGTATCACGTTCCAATAAATTAATCTTTGTGATTATATCACGAACTGACGTGAGACTGGGTTGGCTTCCCCTGCTTGAAAGTCCAAGTTGTATTACCCACCCATCCATCCACCCCAACCTCCTCCATTTGCACAGTCAATGTAGTGTGTACGGCAAAAAAATACGTAGAATACATACGAATTACAGTGCATTACTTTTCGTAGCTATAGTATGTACCTATATGTATATATAGTCTTTAGACCTTTAGTGGCCATAATAATGACGGGAGCAAAGTAGGAAGTCATGTGACGTAATATGAAGAGCGTCAAAGTCTGCGTAAAGGCTCAGATATACTAGCGCTTTCAACAGTGCGTGCGGAAATCGTGACGTCACGGGACTGCCGTGAGTATTTATACTCGCGCGTGGTGGTCCCCACACTAGTTGCAGTCTTCTCCTGAACAGCGGTGGCGCTAAGGAGCAAAGGCTACAAGCATAAAATGGCCTTAAGGAGGAGGTTGGGGTGGATGGATGGGTCAAACAAAAAGGATTTTCAACCAGGAGGCCGCTGTTTGTGTCCCATGGGCCATGTGAACCCAAAAGTAAATGTACATTACACTATGTAACATACGTAAGTGCGTTACAAACTTACTTATTTTAACCAAACTATGATCTTTTATGTTGTTGTTGTTTGGGTTGGAGCATATTCTGTTTTCTTGTTTTAAGACTTATTGAAGTTATAGTATGAATGTCTCTGGTGAATATTCAAACCCAGGATGCCATATTGTACATAATTTCATTTACACTTACTATATGTATTTTAGAATTGCAGCTTTAGTCTCTTTGGAAGCTAAACAATCTTGACTAGAATTCATGCATTTCCATTGTTTAAATGACTCTTACACACACACATACAGTACATACACCCCCGTACCTACATACGTACACCACTGGTTCACACAACTGCAGTATATATAACTCACGCTGCTGCAACTGTAGTTGCTTGGCAATGTTCTGAGCTGTGTTCCAGAAATAAACAGAATATGTTTGTTCTAATTCCTGTAGACATACTCAGAGGAAGCACAACAGGTTGAAAAAATTAAACGAAAAGTGAAGATTGTAAATGAAGGACACCAAAAGGCATACATTGTTGGGGGGGGGGGGGGGTGCTTTGCTATGCTATTGCTATTTTTATTTACCAGATTGTGTCTATAAGGCTGACTTTTGGCTTCTGAAAGAGAGTGAAATAAATATACATAAAGTATATGAGTGGGACAAATGCATTGGCTAGTTACTGATTTCATGAATATGGCTATACATAATTTGCTGTGTGTGTTTGTATGTCTAATTCAAACGCATACAATCTTACCCATCTATAAATGAGTGTTGTTTGTAAGAGGGTGTTAATTGATGCATTCTCTCCTTTTGACTGTTTAATGGAAAAGCACTTCTCATTAAACTGTCACTCACAGATCTGTGCTCATGTGTGTGTGGAACAAGAGAAAGAAAGGAAGATGTGAGCAGGTCATTATAATACAGTGTGAGGAGAAGAGGGAGGTTGTAAAAGGGGAGAGGAGAGAGCTAGCGCAGGAGAGGTGCAGAAGAACAGACCATTACAACAATTAGTGTGCCATTTGAAAAGCTTTCCTTTACAGCCTTTTGATATTGAAATGAAACAATGTGTCTCTGCAGGAGGCTGTTGGCCAAATTAGCCTAACAATAAATTAACTGACACGCACACACTCACTCTTCATCACCTGTGGAGGGCTTGTTTCCCTCTCTCTCCCAATTCAGTCACTTCATTTAAATCTATTTAAATTCAATGCCATTTAAATCAATTACGTTAAATACATTTCATTTCAACTCATTTAAGGCCCCATCCAGACAAAGACGTTAGGATGAAAACGCATCCGTCTTCCCTGGATTCGGTTCAAGAAAATTCACGTACACATGAATCCATATGTAAATGACTCAACACGGTCCGTCATATGCCAGGCCTGTAGGCGGCGCTGTTATTGCTACAGACATTAACGGAACGAAGAAGAAGAGCAGCCTTCAGTCACTTCCTTTCATAACATACCATAGTTCTCTACAGCCATAGACTAGACTTTAATAACTTTCACCACTGCTCATTATATAAAGGCCACCGCTAGAAAACGTTACATTGTATAATGTGCTGCTGGATTGATTTCTATTTTGCAATTCTGTCTGTTATCGGACATGATTGCAGCGCGCTAGGTATCAGAGCTAACGTTAGCGTGCTAGCTAGCTAGTTAGCGCGCTAGCTTGCGCTAACGTTAGCTCTGCTAGCTAACATCGGCAGTCAAACAAACATGAATGATCCGATGTCTTTTTGATAATCTAGCTACACATTTTTCTTGCGGTATCCTTTCTACAATAAGCCGTGCTAAAACTTACTATAATCCGTTCAAGGAGTTGATGAGCAGACAGATTAGCTAGCTAGTTGATAAGTTCTCTACTTCCACTTTATAAACAGCATTGCGTCCCTGCCAGAGTGGTCAGCTGGGTTGAAGGCGGAGCTGTGAGGCTGAGGTGTGTGGGGATGACATCATCGATACGCACTTATGCGGTTTCACCTTACACACGAAGCCAAACGTGAGCCGTTTTTTTTTATTCACCCTGGGACCAGGTTTCAAAAAAGTGCGTTTACGGGCAGTGCGTTTACAGGATTCGTGTGGACAATCGGCCCAAACTGTTGATCTTAAAGTTATGATATGATACAACATTTTAAACATATATTCTAAATATTTTAATCATGTATTTCATCACCATTGGTGGAAGAAGTACTTTGTCATACTCTGTTACGAGTAAAAGTCCTGCATTCAAAATTATACCAAAAGTAAAAGTACTCATTATGCAGAATTTAAGAATCATATACAGTACCAGTCAAACGTGTGGACAAACTTTCTCATTCAAGTGTATAGGAGTGTTTGTTGTTGATTATTAGTATTATTAATCTGGATCTGTAAAGTAACTAAAGCTGAAATGAAGTGAAGTAAAAATTACAATATTTTCCTGGGAGATGTAGTGGATTAGAAGTATAAAGCATAACATGGTAATACTCAGAAGTACCTCAAAATTCAATTAAAAAAAACTTGAGTGACTGTACTTACTGCTTACATCTGCTGACCATTTTTAAAAACTAGGATGGGCTCTATGGCGGCTCATTTGAGAAAGTTACCACACCTGTGCCAAATGAAACTTTGTAATTGGGATAGAGGCTGAGTCGGGTCCACACCCTGTTCTGGGAAGAGGCACTCAGTATTCATTACGGGGCTCCTACCCTGCCAAGCATACCATTATCGCACACTCATTTCTGAGTGGTGGGTGCCGTTTACATGCTGGAAGAAGATTAGACGTTAGTGGGTTGCAGGGCGAGGTTCTTAAAAACGGGGCTGGTTAGCTTGGGCGGGGAGCGAGAGAGTGTTTGGCTGCTTCTCAGCATGAGGAAGAGGCTCTCCTTTGCTACAGGTGGGAGCCTCAATGGAACGTCAGCCCCCCACCATTCACTATTACTGTAAAAGAGCTGGGTCAAAGATAGAACACTCAGACTTGTTGATTACCACCATCACCGCTTTTATACTTGTGATCTTTATAAAATAGCAGATCAAAGAAAATATATCTCATAAGATTACACACAATCTCCTGCACAAACTGTTACAGTTTCCATATCAAACCATCAACAAATATGACAACACTGTTAAAGGACAATTCCAGCGCAAAATTAACCTAGGGGTTAATAGCATATGTGTACCGAGTCGACCGTTCTCTGGGATATGTTTTCATGCTAATCAAATGTGTCTCTAGCTTGAAAACAAGCTAGCGCAAACCGCTGATTAGCCCCTAGGTTCATTTTGCGTCGCAATTGTCCTTTAAGTACCGAGATTTATACAAAATAAATAAAATATACTACTCTATTTCCCACTGCAGTGAGACTTCTTTGCTGAGAGAACAGTTGATGACAGCTCGGGAGCTGTCCTGCTGGTGGGGAGCGAGGCAGAGGGACTGTTGGCTCTGTGCTGCCCCTGGCTGATCCAGGCGGGAAAAACGCTGTTTTGTTGTATGTATCATAGCAATGGGTTGTATATCTGGTTTCTATTTTAGAATGATGAATAGATTACCGCTGCCTGTTGGCATGGAGAGTTGTTTCCTCTCACGCAGGCGCAGAACATGCTAGTTGGGATCCATACTAACACTTCCACTTTTATATACTTTATACACTATTTATGTACTTTTCTTGTGGCTGTAGTGTTTTTGTTTGGAGGCATAGCAGTACAACTGACAGAGAACATATCAGAGTATAAACCCAGTGGAGGGACTACATCTCCCAGCATGCCTAGAAGGGACATAGGATTTGAGAGAAGCAGTTGGTGAAGAAACTGTGGGTTTGTTCTGCTTCCACTTTTGCCACTACAAACGTGACAAATAGCAAGATGGATGAATAGGATGAACAACTTTTCCATTAATACATTTTTTGGGTCCGGGTTCCATTGCTTTGACTATACCACTGCTTGCCTAAATATAACGGTTATAGAGGCCACAGAGGTTATTGAGACAGATATATCAGCCCAGTGTTTTAGCATTTTCTCACAGCAATGGTATGCTTGTGTGTGTGTGTGTATGTGTGTGTGTCTTCAGTAGTCACAACCCATAAGAGTCACAACCCATTAGTCTTGATGAAGTGGGGCAGCAGTAGGGGGGTCACACCAAGAGACCAACTGTGTTTATTAGGATCAGGGTTTAGCCATTGTTTCAGCAGGAGAAAAAATTGGTCTATATGGTAATGCATGTTTTTGGTGTTTTTGTTGTATTGGTACCACTCCTCAACATGGTCTCATAAGTTACAAAAAGAACAGATTTTTCAGTGAGAAGGTTTCTGTGAGTTTTGTAGCATTTAGCTTTACTGGAAAGTTGCTTTCTCTTGTTCTCTCTCCCCCTTTATGTCTTTCTTTTCTTACTAGACTTGCTAATTAAATGGCACCTTGTAGACTGAATTACAGAACTGACTGCCTGGCCACCTGGTTTGGACAATGACTATTTGACTATATGCTTGACTTATTGACTGGCTAACTGACCAGCTGTAAGACTAAGTGACTACTAAATGCCCCCTGCAAAACCAATTCTTCACTGACCATTTGTCTTTTGTCTGTTTTATTACAGCACCATAAAACTTTGGAGTGAGAAAAAAGCCATAAAATGATTGAGCTGTAAATAGAGAAGCTGTGTGTGTGTGTGTGTGTGTGTGTGTGTGTGTGTGTGTGTGTGTGTGTGTGTGTGTGTGTGTGTGTGTGTGTGTGTGTGTGTGTGTGTGTGTGTGTGTGTTCGTGTTCGTGTTCGTGTTCGAGAGACGGAGAGAGAGTGAGAGAGTGAGAGAAAGACGCTTCATTAAATCCTTTGTATTTCATCCTCTGCCTAGTTCTAAGGCCGTCCAGAGCTATAAAGAGGAGAGAATGGCAGATGGAAAAGAAGAAACATGGTTGAGCTACAGTGATCTTTTTCATTCTCATCAACCTTTGTCTTGTCAATAAATCTGTAAAATCTACCCTTATCTAAAAAGAATGCATAGGTTGTTAGACATAGAAAAAGCTGAAGGGAAACAGGGAGGAGAGAGTTATGAGAGAGACTGTTTAGAGCAAAGAAGCAGACACAACTGAGAGAGAGACAGAGAAAATGGGTCAATCAAAACCTGTAAAAATGTTTTATGTCATCCAATAGCACAAGTATAAGTTAACAAAAAAATATCTTTGGGAACTCATTCAGTTTGTTAGTTTGAAAATACTTGAAATAACCCTTAAATCTCACCTTTTTCTGGTGCATTGTCTACTTCGCCTCACTTGTGGCAAGTCGGGATGGGGCTTATTACTGCCCCTTGTTGCTGATGCCACTTTAACTTTGGTTGGCTTTGGCAGTTCCTGAGAATTATCCCCCCACTGGCCACACAGGGCAGCAATGAACCACACTGTTTGGTTAAGGCTCAAAAAGGTGAGACTTTTGCTTAGTTTGAAATGTTTTTAAGTGAGTATGCTTGGCTATTTACAGAGGAAAGACTTGAAGGTTGAGCAGGACTAAGTAATTAGTTTGGCAATGTACATCTGGTTAACATGCACCTCCCAATAATGCAGCACACAACATAGTGGATGAAATAGTCCTAAATGACTCATAATGCAATATGTCATACATTAAAAAGTCTTTAATATGCAGAGTGTTCAAAAGTACTGACATTCACCACACACACCATACACAAACCTGAACATTGTCACATGGAGACCGGGATCAGTGGTCTTATATAACGATAGCAAAAAGCAACACAGAGCGAAAGAAGACTTTCCTAATCAACACTTCTCTGTCTCTCTTGCACACACACACACACACACACACACACACACACACACACACACACACACACACACACACACACACACACACACACACACACACACACACACACACACACACACACACACACACACACACACACACACACACACACAGGAACCCCTGCTACACAGCTTCATAGTATTCTTTTAATCCTTTATGACTGCTCTGTCCTGGCTGAGCTATTTATAATAGACAAATTAGTGAGTGACAAAGGTGTTTACAGCTTATGTGTCTTTATATCAGAGAGAGGGACACAGGGTGAATGCAGAGAAATAATAGAAGAGGTAAAACATAGAGAAATATGGTGGAGCGGAGGAGGTAGAGGAGGAAAATGACAGCAGGACCAACAAAGCGAGACGGAGAGGCGATGATGAAAAACAAGACAAACATAAAATAATGATCAGAACAAAGGAAAAGGACAGAAGGAGTGAGGATGTGTAGGTTCTGTATGTGTGTGAGAGCAAGAAAGAGAGAGAGGGAGATGTATGGCATTTTCTCCATGGCTTATTGGTTATATAGCAAATGGCATTGATATATGGTTTCCCACAACACAAACACACACAACCATATTTACTTTATCCAAAACCTGATTAACATAGCAGTCAAAGAAACATTTCGACTTCAGTGACATATGCAATCTATAGATATAGGTAATAATGCAGTCATGTCATTAAAAGCTTTTAATTTTTTTCTGTTTTTTAACAATGTGCCTTGATTCTTCATTCCTGCTCTTGTGGTCAAACAAATAATCCTATTGTGTCATACATAACTAAAGACAGTCAATCATTTGGGCAGACAGTTATTGACAGTGAGCTTGTTCAGCCCTTGGAATGTAGTTCAGCTCATAAATCTTAAAAATAAATATGATTTCCAGACAACAATACTGTTGTTCATATATGATTTTATTGTTCAGTCACGGCGCCTGCAGCTCGTCAGCAGTATTTGATGATCTACGAGTCTTTGACCCAGATTTCAGTTTGACGGATTGATGATCAGACATGATCACTCATGTCCCCTGTTAGCAATCTAAAGGTGACCTGACACCAGCGCATGTTACACTCCCATGGTCGTGTGTGTGTGTGTGTGTGTGTGTGTGTGTGTGTGTGTGTGTGTGTGTGTGTGTGTGTGTGTGTGTGTGTGTGTGTGTGTGTGTGTGTGTGTGTGTGTGGGGGGGGGGTGATGACTGTTAACGCACTTTAGTAGGTCTGGGAAATTAAACAGCTGTAGGACCCCCCTCTATCTCTTCCACCCATCTCAGATGCTGTCCATCAACCAATGCTCCTCAATCAATTAGTGTCCTCTAATATCTGTATGTCTGTGTGTCTGTGTGTGTGTGCGCACACGCACGCGCGTATTTGTGTGTTTGTGTGTGGGGGAGGGGGCGGTGGTGGATGCGGTCAACCATCTCATTGAAGCGGCAGCTCCAAATCAAATTTGTGGGCCAGAGCAGCAACCCCTCATTTCCCTTTCTCATCTTTCCTTGCTCAGTACACATAGACACCCCCCCCCCCCTACACACACACACACACACACACACAGACACACACACACACACACACACACATACGAGCAGATACAGAAACACAGTAGACATGTTGGATGAAGACATGCAAGTACACACATTCACACAGTTACAGTAATAGAAACACACACATACAAGCAGACGCACAAACACACACCCTGAGTCCAAAATCTGGTTATTTCCTCATTGTAGATTAGTATGGTAATCTGAGGACTCCATGTGCTAAATCTACCAGCTGCAGGAAATAAGATTTTACTGGAAGCAATTGCATCCATCCATCCATCCATCCATCCATCCATCCATCCATCCATCCATCCATCCATCCATCCATCCATCCATCCATCCATCCATCCATCCAGCTATCTATCCATCTGTGCAGCTAGCCATCCGTCCATCATCCAGCCAGCCAGCGATCCATCTGTCTATCCTTTCCTCAGAACCAGAAAATAGGATTGCAACTGTGTATTCCTCCCTTTCCCTCAATCCTCCATCCATTCACATGTCCCTCTATCTCTGTCAGACTGCAAAAAATAGGATTTTCCCTGGAAGTAACTCCAATTATTATATCACTCCCCCTTCTGGTCCTTGTTCCCTCTTCCTCCCTCTGTCCTATAAATAAAAGCGTAGCTACAACCGTACTGTATTTTATTTCCTGGTAACTCCCTCCTTAATTCAGATCATCACAGTTGTAATTCTCATGTCATTTTTATATTTTGGTTTCTGTAAGTCAAGTTATTTACAGTGTCAAACACATGACTTCCTGTATGCCACAGGATGAATCACCATTTTATTATAGCATAATGAATAAAGCAATATATACTTGCATTCATGTACATATTCACAGATGAAGGCATAATAGAACTACATCCTGCATCCAACAATACATGCCTGCTTCCCTGCTTCACCCAGGCTATTTCCTTTTCTCTTTTTTCTATGTTCACTCCTTCCAGGTCGTGTTCAGACCAACAATAGTTTGTTTTTAATTAAAAACCTTCTTACAGTTTTTTTCTGATTGGTCCACAGTGTTGTGCAGTTTGTGGTTTAAGCCATGAGATAAGTGTGTAGAGTTTTGAAAACTGTGTTCAAGCAATGAAAAACAAAAACTACAGTTTGGTCCACATGAACTGCTGCTATGCAGACTATAGTTAGAGTTTTGCACATGTGGCTCTAGTTGTGACCACTGTTTTTAGCAATCGAAAAAACTGTAAGTGTGTTTACATGCACTTAGGTTACCCGGTCACAGTCAGCTTTCTCGAGTAAGCTGATTTCTTAAATGTCGTATAAACGAGTAATCTGATTTCTGTAATAGGGGTATCAGCCTAATTGCGGCCGGCACATGGACCCGGTGTGCCCCTCTTGAAATCTGAAACGTCACGACCTGCATGCTCCTTGTTAATGATGGGCTCATTAATCTGTTACCCCACACCCATTTACTTCCTCTTCAGCCTCCTTCCATAACACAATAATAATCAGTTGTAATGTATTTTTAAATACAAGAAGACCAAAAGAGCAAGTATAAAATAACACATGCTCTGTACAATGGCGAAACACAGATACTGTAATTGTTTTAGCACATAAGCTAAACTCTATCTCACGGTATTGAACTGCTGTGATGTGTTTTGGCTTCTGATAAACCTATAACCTTGTATCACTAAACTGGACTTCCTCATTTTTATTTCATCTCCTTACTGGTACCCGTAGCAGTACTCCGACACCAACGCTGCCTTTTCATTTATTTTTTTATTTTAAATTTTATCCTCTATAACCTCTATGTCGTCTCACTCCTCCTACTGTCAATCCTTTCCTCCAATCCTGAGTATGGTTGCATAAAGGTCAAATATTTTCCATTTCAGTCCCCTATAGGAGAGGGAAATGTCACACGTACTGTATATGAGCTTTAGAAAAGCTTGGAAATGAGCTGTGTGAACAGTGCAGGCTCAACAGGAGTCCTAGGTGTGTGTGTGTGTGTGTGTGTGTGTGTGTGTGTGTGTGTGTGTGTGTGTGTGTGTGTGTGTGTGTGTGTGTTTCCCCTCGCTTTCTGTCATGCTCATGGCTTGTTGTCAACCCTAACCCGAACATGATCTTTGCAACTAATAGTCCCCAGGTAAATAAAAAAAAACTAAAGCTTAAAACAGTCTTGAATTATCTGTGTTACATTTCCTAATTGAAACCCTACTGTGCAAAAAATCAGATTGTGTGTGTGTGTGTGTAGAAACTAGTAACTATGCCTCCTATAAGAGTTGGAGCAGTGTGGAGGGTGTCAATTGAGGAAAGATAAAAGTGAAGAAAGGCAGAGGAAAAAGCTCTATGCTGTAACATGACACACACACCAATGCAGTCTGTGTAATCAGCCATCTAAGGGGTTAGAGGCCATTTTATCAGTGTTAGGTTTCCTGACCCGTCATCTTATCAATGATCAGAAACCACTCTGTCTCCGCATTTTGTGTGTGTGTTTGTGTGGGTGTTGGTGCCGTGGGTGTGATTAAGCCATTACTGATAATCCTATCACTTTGTGTCATCTAAGACAACAAGGGATTGTAAGAACCACTGTTATTGTGCTTTCCACAGCCCGAGGGATCCACTCCTCAAACAGC
Source organism: Gymnocephalus cernua (assembly GCA_023631565.1). NCBI lineage: Eukaryota > Metazoa > Chordata > Actinopteri > Perciformes > Percidae > Gymnocephalus > Gymnocephalus cernua. Next base: position 8,478,713 of record CM042434.1, on the reverse strand, counting down.
CAGACACACTCACACATGTCCCTGAGGCTATTGTTATTGATAATGTCATTATTAACAGGGAAGGACGTGAAGATGCTCTCCATCCTGTCATTGAAAGTATGTGTGTGTGTGTGTGTGTGTGTGTGTGTGTGTGTGTGTGTGTGTGTGTGTGTGTGTGTGTGTGTGTGTGTGTGTGTGTGTGTGTGTGTGTGTGTGTGTGTGTGCGTGTGTGCGTGTTTGTTTGTACTACATACTGGTGACCAGTGACCCGTGCTTCACTGTACTCCCAGTGTTACAGTTGAGTGACTTGCCCATAAACAGGTCTGTCTTTTGTTTCTCTTTAACAATACCACCATACATATGACTGTACTGTCTGCAATTGGAAGGTAATGGGTCGTGAAAACGTGAGTACATACGTGCGTGTGTGTGCGCACGCATGCATGAGTGTGTGTGTGTGTGTGTGTGTGTGTGTGTTTCCCATACACTAAAGTACAGTTAGTTCCTATAGGGCTTGGGCGCCGCATTGCATTCTGGGACGTGGCGGCCATATTGATGGCCTCGCGAATGTAAACATACAGCAATTCGAATGAGGAGAAGAAAGCAGAGTTGGGAGAAAGAAAAGGAAAAAAAAGATGTTAAAATCCAGAAAAGGATGTGGACTTTACCGGGATACTTTAAATAGGGAAGCCAGGGACCGGTATGTGGACAAAATCGGCACAATTAAAGGTTTGGATCCCTACGAACTCCCCAACAAAGATTGGAGCACCGACAACCATTCACACATGTAATACTTTTACTTCAAAAGTAGTTAGTAGCTGTCAACCCTCCCGTTTTTTCAGGGCTTCTCACGTATTTGAGCTCTTTTCCCGCTGTTTCCCGTTTTAGCATTTTACTGTAAAATATCCCGTATTTGAATACTCTCATAACATTAACGTTAGCCCTTCCATCGGACCTGCCAGTCTCTGGACTGTTGTCCTGTTGCTACCCCTTGCACTTCCAGCGAAACAGATGTTTTCTAAGCATCGTTTTGCTTACTTGAAAGCAACCTTAGCGTGATGTTGGCCTTTTTAAGTTAACAGCGTGGTTGTTGTGAGAGCACGATTTCACACCAATCTGTAAGCAAAGTCACATTAGATCTAGCTTTACACAACTCGCTTAGTTAATGCAGCAGTTTTGTAGTACAAATTTTAGCTGTCAGCAGAGGAATAGCAACAGAAAGATGAATGTTACAATAATGTTGAATGTTGCTGTTACACCCCACAATACAGCAACGGTTTACCATGGTTGAAATAGTAAATAAGTTTAAGAAGCCTTCTGCTGTTTTCCACTTTAAGAGTCCTGTGTTAGATTAAGTTGAAGGAGTTGAGGTGGACATACTTTCTTAGATAAGCTGACCTTCAAGGTGGAAGAAAAAGCTGTGGATGAAGAAGGGGTTTTATAGGTGGAATTAGTCTTACTTTTAGTCTAGTCTAGAAGGACAAGAGATCAATGATCAGGCTGCAGGAAATAAAATATTACATAGTTCAATTCAATAACATGGAGTGGTGATGAAAAGAAAAGCCCATCAGTGTGCACTTATCTGCCCCAGTTGTTCAGAACTTGATCCCAATTTCAGTTACACTTCCACCTCTCCTGTGAAAGTGCAATGCCTCTAATTGCTGTGGTTTAGCAATTCACATTTAAAGCAACAGTAGAAGAAATATTATAAAGGTGGAGAGTACACTCGGAGCTCTGTCCATTTTTACACCTCTGCACACCTGGCCAATTGCTAATGAAAGTAGGCTATACTGACAGTTGGAAAGTTACAAAAAATAAAGGCTGTGTAAACATAACAATAACCTTTTCACTGCTTCCGAGCAGTTTGAACAGATTGTCTTTTTTTAGTATTTATAAACCCTCATATTTCTTATATTCATCCTTCAACTTCATCAAAAATTCAAAAGGAAAAGACCTGACAGTGGTCACACAAACTGAAAGTTATCTCCATAAAGTACAGCGCAAAAACATCAGCAGTGACCGCTTTGCATGAAACACATTCAGTATAAAATTTATATTATTATTTTTTTTATCCAAAGAAACATAAGCAAAGAAAATTCCAAATGCAACTCTTAGAAAGGTCATTTTGACAACAAAGCTCAATGGCCATTCATCTTTTAGACTTAATAATTACTGTTCAACTAAAAGCCATTTCATTTCTAAATGTGTCAAACAACAACTGTGAGAGCATACATCAAATTCACTAACTAGTTATGTAACCCTTACCCTACAGTAAGTTATGAGCCCACATTCAACTATATATTGTAAAAAGTGAGATTTACATGTCTTTTTTATTATAAAGCAGCTCGAGATGCTATTTAATAATGCTAATTAATAATAGTGCTATTAAATATTGTGTTTTTTGAACACAGTAGAAACCCAAAATACAAGTATGAACCTGAAAATGAGCATGATATGGGATCTTTGATATCACTCCAAAAGTAGCAGTAACATTTCAATTACAAGCCTTAGATGACTAGTTACAAAGTCAGTTTGCCATCTTTGCAGCACCTTTCATTTCCCCACTGAGGAACACTAAGCTGCTAACTGCTGCTAACTGCTGCTGCTGCTGCTGCTGCTGCTGGTGCTGCTGCTGCTGCTGCTGCTGCTGCGCTACCAGCAGTCGAACATCCAGAGAGGACATCCTTATCTACGACCACACAGAGAAAGAGAGAGAGAGAGAGAGAGTGAGAGAGAGAGAGAGAGAGAGAGAGGACACAGCGAGAGAGAGAGAGACGGGCGGGGGGGCAATGAAAAGAAATACGGTAGTAGAAAGCAGTAAATGAGAAAGTCAGACAGAGGGGAGACAAGAAAGTGGTACAGGATAAAAGAGGCAGAAAAAGTGTAAAAGAGAGGGAAATAAAAAGAAAAAGGAAGGTAAAGATAGTTTGATGATAGAGAGAACAAAATGGAAATGAGACATACAGAAGATATGGAGAGATAAGAGAGAAAGCTGGACAATAAAGTTATTAGAAAGAGCAAACATTTTTCACTGACTCTGCTCGGCTCTGACAGCGCACTGCGATCCTTGGACACTGCTTGTTTGTATGTGTCCATGTATCAGTGAACGCCTGTGCTTGTGTGTGTGTGTGTGTGTGTGTGTGTGTGTGTGTGTGTGTGTGTGTGTGTGTGTGTGTGTGTGTGTGTGTGTGTGTGTGTGTGTGTTTGTGGCTGTGTATATGTTTGTCTCTCTCTAGCACCTCTTTGTCCTTGCTAATAGCTGAGTAGACTCCCTGCAGTCTCCACCGGCTGGACTGTGATTATCACCACTTAGTTGTGCACCCACATAGAAATGCGCACATGGACATTGTATGATAGAAACAAATGTCCACACTCATGCATACGTAAACACACAATAGGGTAATACACAGAGTTTCCTTCAGAAACACGGGAACATATATGTTGTTAGCTCCATGTGTGTATGTGTGCTTCTCAGATCTGTTTGTCTATATTTGTACTCCTCTACTGTGTGTGTGTGTGTGTGTGTGTGTGTGTGCTCCTGCAGTAACTGAGTGTGTCAGTGCAGCCCATGTTAACTGTTGACTCGCTAATTTACTGTGGCTTCCCGTAAGACCTGCTCAGTAATATGGCTTATTGATGAGGCCACAGGGAGTGTGTATGTGTGTTGTGATTGTGTTTGCATTACCGAGTGTTTTCAGTGCTTGTGTACCTACCCACACCAGAGATGAAATATCTGCTGCGCTACAGATAAATATGGCCAGTCCATGGGTGATGTATGCAAACATAAATATTTACTCTCTGTGCATGAATGTGTCTGTTCATGAGGCACTTTGATAGCTGTGAGTCAGGTGAAGAGTGAATATTTTTTATTTTATTTTTTATTTTTATTTTGTCATTGTATAGAGGGTATGCTATTAAGTAGAATATTGTTTTTCCAATGATTAGATATGTCTAACTCTGCATTTGCTCTAAACTTATGACACTAGAAGAGAAGAGGAAACATGATCGGTGAGCTGGGAGAGATCTTGAACAGAAATTGGACAGTGGTGAAAAACTGGACGGAATACAGCCACAGCAACATCCCTAGAGTCTGGAGGTGCCAACAGGTTGACACTACACACACTTATGTGCAGGTTAAAAAAAATAATATACAGAAGAGAGCTTCCAACTATGCACTCAGAAAGACATCTTTTAACTCTCTGGCATGCAGACACATACACAAACATTTATTCCTAGGCACACACGCATATGCGCAGAAGTGAGGAGAGGTTGATGGATGCAGAGCCGTTGGTCCCTCTGAGATCACCACATTCTCTATGTGCCATTAACCTCAAAGATGAATTGGGGGAGGAAAGAGGCAGTAAAGTGGTAATCAGGAGGATCGGGCGAAATCTCTGCAGACCGGTAACATCTTGGTGATTACTTTGGATATCCTAACATTACTGAGCCTCATTGCAGCCTGAACTGATGCATGCACATACAGACACACACATACACACATGCACTTATAAATGGTGAACAATACACCAACAAGTCCTCCAAAACATGCAACGATATAGGTTGTTTATTTCTTCCCTCTAATACAACCCACAGGAGCGTTTTCCATAGCGGTTGCAGTTTTGATGATTGATATTTGTTATGTTACTTCACTTCCGGTTATGCTTATAAGTAAGTAAGAAAGTAAGTAAAGAATATTTATATAGCACTTATCACAGACAGAGTCGCAAAGTGCTTCACAGGTCAAATGAATTAATCCAATAAAGCAAAACATGACGTAGTTTTTTTCTACAGTAGTTTTTAAGTTGATTTTCAATTTAGTATCAACATGTTTGTTTTAGAATTGGGTCAAAGAGAGGATCTTATTGGTTTGTGGGGTGCTTCCAAGGCCTGGGCTGACCTTATTTTGAGGGGCTTTTAGAGGAGATTTGCTTTGGGGGGGCCCTCCACAAAAACACTGATATTGCTGATTTTTTTCCCCGTTTTTCGTTTAAAAAGAAAAACAGCTTTATGCGTGGGGGTCTCAAGTCTCAAGGCAGTTGGTCTGCATCGCTTAACTCCCCAAAGTGAATCCCACGTGGCCCCTGGAGGGACAGAGAGGGGGAAAGGGAGTGGAGAATGGCAATGTGTGGAGAGAAGAGAGGAAAGGAAAGGAAAGGAAATGAAAAGGACAAAAATGGGTAAAAAAAAAAAGAAGTCTGAGTGAACAAGGAAGGGAAAGTTATAAATGGTGTAAAAAATGACAGTGCCAAAAAAACAAGAAAGTGATTAAATGAAAGAAATGAATGCATAAAATGATTCATCAAATCAACAGAAGCAGAGAGAGTGATAGAGGATGCTGTGTGTTGGCACGGTGTGGACAGGCCCAGCAGTGCTTGTCGTCAGGCCACCAGACAAGTTCTTCCCCTGACACAGTGCAAGGATCACCTTACCCTCTACTGGTTTCACAGATCTGTTGCAACACACACTTGAAAACGTTTTGATATGAATGCATTTGTGTTTTACTTTTATTCCATTCAATGACTAAACCCAGTAGTGTCAGGTAAGAAATAAACTTGAAGAAATAAAACTTTGGTACACAAGGGGTCATGCAACCTGTCGAAAATCTAGCTGCTAGTAGTAAGACTGCTGATCAGGAGATGACTATACAACCTAAGAGTAGAATATCAGCGTCATAATCTGGCAAAACGCATCACTGTAATGCCAAGTTAGGATGTTTGAAAAGAGTGGCATCACATAAACATAGTCCTACAAATTCATCTTAACATTCTATGACACAAGAACTCTGAAGGTAGTTTCCAGTCAGGTAGAAACACTGTCTGTGAGCACAAGCAGCAATTCTGTCCATTTCCCTAAAATGGATTCTCAGTTGTGACTTCTGGGAATCCCAGTACACTGCTTGGCAAGCAGAAAAAGGTGTCATGAATTAGCATATCCTAGTTTCACAACATACTGTTGCAAGTTATACAAAAGAAAGTGTGAAGGGAAAGTCCAGAAGGCATGGGTCCATGTGGGTTGGTGTGAATTCAGAATGATTCTCAGAGGTTATGGCTGACTCTTCCTGTCCAAAGTCTCCCTGCCAACTTGTGGATACTAAGATTGAATGTACTTTTTTTTTTGCATTCAGCATGCTCTGTTCCCATATGAAAGCAAAACTTGAACTACAATCTTACACTATTTTCATTATTTCACTTCACTTAAAGACTGAATGCCTCTCTGTGGAGGCAAAGAACGTAAACATGTTAATCTTTAAAGACCACTACAAAAACTTATGTTACAAAAAGGCTGTTTTTCATTTCTAAAAGGTTGACGATTTCAAGGTCCTATATTGTAAAAAGTGAGATTTCCATACAGTGAAAGTATCAACACGCTCAATCCACAGATAAATGCACACAGCCCTTATTCAGAAACGGTGAGTTTAAATGAGGACTTCTGTACGGTTATTATGTCACAACTACGTATACTATATATTGGTAGAAAGCGCTGTTACAGTCATTCCCCGGCTGCAATGACATTGCAGAGACGCTAAGAGTGCAGTTGTGGAAGACCCGGAAACATTGAGCAATCAGAGCAGACTGGGCTTTTTCTGGAGGGGAGCTTAAAAAGAGACAGATGCTAAAACGGAGCATTTCAGGGTGAATACATTTACTGTATATTCAGACAGACCGTATGAGAAAAATAATGAGTTTTGCTGAACATTAAAGCATGTAAACATGTTCTAGTAGAAACCCAAATACAAGTATGAACCAGAAAATGAGCATAATATGCAGCCCAGTCTCACAGCAGTTGGTGAAATGGTCGCGTTATTTAATCTATTGATTTGTGTACAGGGACACGTTCATGTTGTTTTTTCGTGGTGGTAAGCACGAATTTTAAACTATTGTATTTCAATGGGAAGCATCTTTCGTGATCACAGAACGATTATGGTAACAAATAGTATTGAAAAGGCGGAAATTCGCGCAGGTAGGTTGGTTGGGGTGGTGGATGGGTCAAACAACACAGGACTTTCACCCCGGAGACTGGGGATTGCGTCCTGCGTGTTGCAATTCCTTTCCATGTTCTTATTTTCCTAACCACAACCGTCCCGTTGTTGTCGCTGTCTCCTGCGTGTGATGGTTCCTTTCCCCGTTTTTATTTTCCTAACCACAACAGTTCCGTTGTTGTTGCGCGTCCCCCAGAGAATCAATAGATCAAAAATAACGTGACCATTTCACGAACTGCCGTGAGACCGGGTTGTAATATGGGACCTTTAAAGGAGTTAACAGTCCCAGCAGCAATTTGCTGTTCAACATCTCAGATAGATTACTCACAGAGTGGTGCGTCTACCTGATCTCTATTGGTCAAAATGAGACATTTCTAACAGCTCAGTGGAATGTTATATTGATATTAGCATGTGATTGATCTATGCTCTCATCACTTGACAGATTCCAGTGGGCCAGGGTGGGTTTAGTTTCAGTAGAAAGACACAGGACGAGGGGAGCAAGCGGGGTAAGAGGGACAGGTTACAGGGGTCACACAACTAGAGGGACCGAAGGAATGAGTGACTGTTACTCTCTCTCTCTTACACTCACCCAGACATGTCATGGAAAAAGAACTTAATACCTTCAGACCTCCAGAGATGTTAGGAAACATCTGAGTGACAGTTTGATGGTGTGTATCTGCGCCTCTGTGTCACTGTCCTGAACTGAGACCAGTGAATCACCTGCCTACTGGTAATTGTAGGCCTGTTACAGTAAAAGTAAAACTGATCAGGACACGAGATTATAGCTGATTAACCTTCCTTCCTTCCTTCCTTCCTTCCTCCCTCGGTCAGGACTGTGATTATTAAAATAAGTACTCACATGTTGCTGTTTAAGATCCCTTGTTTTAGAGAAACTTGTGTCAGAAAAGTTCAAGGGGCTATAAATAATTGTCACATGATGTAAAAAAAAAAGAAGAATTAAAAAAAACCTCAGCAAACTTTCTTGTCATAAAAGAAAAAGAGGTTTGAAAGGGATTTCCTTCCCATGAGATAACTCAGTGCACAACGTGATTTTAACTGAGCGGTCAATGGGGAGTTCAGCTGTGTCATTATGGCCTATATGTGTGTGCATCTGTGTGTGAATGTGTGCAGGGTGTGTCATGGGAAGGCACTGCGAGAGCGATGGTTTGGTTAGTTTTTTAGACCGCAAGCTTTGGTGTCGTACAGGCCCTAAAACACACCTCCCACTGACATCCTCCCTGTATTATACTACTGAGAGAGAGTGAGAGGAAGAGAGGGAACCAGAAAAGAAAGAGAGGGAAATACTAGTTTTAGACAGCAAGTGTACAGAAATTCAGCCAAGTTAAATGCATTTTTCCCATGAGATTATCCCATTGCTATTTGCCATTTAATCCCGTTTTTGTCTCTCTCTGTGTGTGTGTGTGTGTGTGTGTGTGTGTGTGTGAGAGAGAGAGAGAGAGAGAGAGAGAGAGAGAGAGAGAGAGAGAGAGAGCATTGTATTGCTGTCTATATCTTCCTTCCCTTATTTAGATTCTGTTTGCCACTGACCCATGTGCCCTTGGTTGACAGCTTTTTTCCCTGTCCCGCAGATAAGTGTGTGTGTGTGTGTGTGTGTGTGTGTGTGTGTGTGTGTGTGTGTGTGTGTGTGTGTGTGTGTGTGTGTGTGTGTGTGTGTGTGTGTGTGTGTGTGTGTGTGAATATTTGCATCCAAGAGCTCAACCATCATTACCACAATGGTTGCTCTGCATGACAAGTAAATATGTCTTTTTCACAGAAAAGAACATTATGTTGTTAATCTTCATAGTTAATCAAAGAACATTAGTAAAGCATTTTTGGTAATTGATGACAACGTCACTCATTAGATTCTGTTCCATTTTCATTAGTTTATACATGCACATGGTCAGTGTTTCCGCCATAATGCTGTAAACCAGCACCTGGTTCCTTTGAAAGCTCCCAGCACTACTACAAAGCTCATAAAACTGTGCTGTGGGTCTCTTCTTTCCCTGTTTTCTGCCTTTCTTCTTTCCACCTCCCTCTAGTCTATATAATACTAGAAACCAAGAGAAAGCTGGGGGAGGAAGAGAGAGAGAGAGATATAGAGAGGAAATAAAAGAGGAAAGGATGGAATATCTAAAAAAGAGAAAGGAAATAAAGCGGAGGGAATGGAAGGACTGGGAGAAAATTGGTATGGGTCTACATGAATCAGAGGGACAGATAGAGAGGGTGAGAGAAAAAGAGAGAGAGAGAGAAGAGAGTGAGAGGGGGATGAAACTGCTCTTTAATCAGTGAGGGCTATATAGAGGCGGGCCGAGGTGCCTACTGTAATCCGATACACGCTCGCGCGCACGACGTGCACGCACACCGAGACAGGGGACTGAGTGAGCAGTCCTGCTCACTGCCACAAACCCGGCGGAGATCGGAGGGGAAGGAGCACACTGAGCGAGAGAACGAGAGAGAGACTGCGAGAGAGAGACATATCCTGAGCGTAAGAGAGAGAGAGAGAGAGAGAGAGAGAGAGAGAGAGAGAGAGAGAGAGAGAGAGAGAGAGAGAGAGGAAGGAAGGAGCGGGGTTAGAAGAGAGTGTTTCAGCGAAGAAAAGCACAGTTTGCGGGAGGAGAGCAGAGAGGCGGCACGTTTATTTGCTCCTGATCAGTTTTACGCACGCACGCTGGAGCTGCCTCTTCCAGGAGATCTTGTGTTATCTTTTGCGCAAGAACAGACTGTTATAGGGGCAGTATCTTAAGAGGATCGTCGATGGGGAAATGCTTTTTTTCTTTTTAAATCATATGTCCTTTTACCAAGCAAATGCGCAACTAGGAATAAGAAAACGATTTTGGGATATTTTATCGAGACGAAGAGGAAACACTTTTTTTCATGTTATGTCAAACTTAATATTCCCCGGCAAATGTTTCTGTTGGTTCGTGGTGGTTTTAACCAGTGATTTCTACTTTGTTTGAAATTTATGATTTTGACTGTCAACAGTGTCAGTGAGGTTTATATTGCCACGCGCGTTGTGACTGACGGGGAAACAGTGCTGCCGACTGTGCGCACAGCAATGGATTCTGAGGCTTTAAATATGTGTTTAGAGTAGATATTGCGCAGATTTCAGATCCATTTGCGCAAATTAGTTCTCTTTGAAAGAAGAAGCACACGTGGACAAAGCTCTTACAAATAGTTCACAAACTTTGCGATATTCTTGGAGAGCACAGTGAACGCAACCCGGCATTTGTGTTGGATGTTGGCCACTACTTGTGTTGCGCCTCAAAGAAAAAGAGAACTCAGAAAAAGGAGAGGAAAGGTGGACTTTGGACTGCAGCGTTTTCTCAGATAAACAAAATAAAACCACAGAGGAGGAGAATAGGTGTTTTTTTCTCCACATCCGAGGGGAAAAGATGGATTTATTCATATGGCTTTGTGGATGTTTACTGGCTTTTCTCTCGCCTTCAGCAGTCAAAGCAGAGGAAGGAGGTAAGTTTGACACTTTTGCTGCCTGCTCAAATCACACTACCACACGTAGGTGTTAACTGGAAATTTAACCGCTTTTCCCCAATCCACATCACAAGTATGGAGTCTATTAAATACATTAGAGATGGGGTGTTTCGGTAAGCAAAAGTGGTGTTCCCACGTCAAACCAAAATGCGTAATGAAAAATTTACATTTTAGGGACACCAAAATCATTACGCATTTTGTACTGCACGGGCTACCTTAGCCTTTACCCCCTTATAAATAATGCGTTGATAACCACAGGGACACTGATTAATCCACAGTAGGAAGGAGATAAGCTACAGGATGTCCAGTTTTCATTAACGCAGCATACCTCATAACGCGGTCGGCACCTGAGGTGGAAAAGTAAAATGAAAAAAAGTATGTAAACGACTTGTAATGAGTCATCATCGTGAACTAAATCAGTTTTTTTCCTCTAACACAAGCCTTAATTAATTTTGCATCAGGGTTAATGCTTGATATCGCCCGTTTCTACCCGGACAACTTTGTAACAGATAAATAGCTACGGTAGTATCACCATTAACGGCATCGCCCCACTCCACTGCTAGTTTCACTCCGTCCTATAATAACTGAGGCATGCTGGCTTGGTATGAATATAGATTTTTGTCTTATTGAAAAACATCTTAAACATGGTGTGTACATTTAAAATCTGCAGCTTAATCAATGAATGCTCTCAGGAGAGCCGTTCAATAATGAAAAAGCACCATCATGTTTCCATATTATTCCTACCGGGACTAATGCCAGTGCCAGCTTTGGCCAGTAAGGTAGCTGCTCAGTAGAGTTAATATCGCGCTGTTGTAGCCTGTCTCGTGCGGTGCCACGATGATGAAGTCTCATAACATTCCTTGAAAGATTTTTACCTCGATTCTCGCAGCTTCATGCAACGGGGCAACGCTTTTTATATTATTGCCGGTTGTGTGAAGAGGTGGCGGTGAGTGTGACCGGGCTCCTGTCTCCGTCTATCGGAGCCAGCACAGGCGCTCCACACTCACGGAGGTCCGTGGCTGTGGACGTCTTGCACTTCCCCAGTCCGTGCGCACCGATGGGGTTTGTGGCTGCATTCTGATGTGAGACACGGTGCGATTTACACTCGATTAAAGGTGGCAAGGCAAAAGGGGTACGCTCATTGGTCTGGTCTGATGCGTTAAACGTAGGTCTTTTTTGTTGCGCGTAGGCTATAAACAAATTCAAAGCAAAGGGCAAACACTAGAAAACTCTTTAAAGCACCGATCTTCTCTGCTACACAGAATGGAGACGTGTTTTAGTTGGTTAAAATAAACCCCCGTGTCGTGACTCACGTCATGTCAAGTCATCAATACTAAAATTCGCTGAAGCACCACAGTTGCGTTTCCCTAGAAGTGTCTCAGCCAATGAAAACTAAGAACTAGGACTAAGAAAATATCATTTATAGCCTACAAGATTTCACAGTGATCACATTCATGGATTTGTGTTTTTTCCCCTCATTGTCTCTGGTTTCTAATAGATATCTATGCAAAAAAAAAAAAAAAATAGACAGAGAACTTGGCAGAATGATTTTTTAAATCTCACCTCAAGGCCCACTTTCTGCTTTGAGATACATTTGTGTGCACACAGTTGACAAAAGAGGGAGTTGAGAAAGTGGAAGCTGTGGGGAAGTTGGTTGCATTCTAGGTTTTATTGATTTAGAGCTTATTCTGGAGGCTAGTTGGGGCTTTTGCAGATCTCATGACTTGGATTGAGTGGCCCTTCTGCCAAATGTTGTTTTGGAAAATAACAGCATACAGAGAGCACAGTGGAGGCATTCTTTACATCACACTTCACCTCTCATCTGAGAAGATACAGTATGTGCCCTGCCACTGCAAACAGATGATATGGTAATGTCACCTCTAAGCGCTTAGATTATCACAAATAATTGATAACTGCTGAGATTGTACAATCTATAGTATTTCAGAGACAACCCTATCCAGACAATGACAACTGGTCATTTGATGGTGGGATTAACATCTCAAAATTGTCCACATATACATTCACAGCCAAAGTAGGAAGTATAGAGTCAGGATCTTTTGAAAAGCACACATTTGAAGAGAAGTTGTGGTATTCAGTAGTCATCATCGCTTTTTTTAAACCATGACCACAATCTTTCCCCATAACAAAGTAGTACCGCTTTAACCCATTACCACCACTACCTTAAGCTCCCTTTTGAGATCTCTCCCCGCTGGTACCTCGAGAACCACTGGAGCACACACACACACACACACACACACACACACACACACACACACACACACACACACACACACATGCTCAGCACTAGGCTATGCATGAAGCTTCCTCAGCAGTAAACTTTTACAGATGCCTCTGCTCTGCTGTCTCCGGAGAGATGAGCAAGGAAAGCATAGTGAGACTAAGAAGAAGTGTGTATAAACTATATATATAAAGAGAGAGAGAGAGAGAGAGAGAGAGAGAGAGAGAGAGGAGGGTGGGATGGAAGTACAGGGGGAGGAAGTTACAGAGACAGAAACAGGCAGAGGGAAGCTGCAAAAAGAAGTGAATGAAACGGAAGAATGATTTTTAGCCTCGCTGTTTGATCCTGTTTCTTCATTCCGTTTGATCGCAGCTGTGCCTGCAAGGGAGATAAATGGACATAATTGGCCACTCAAGACCAGCTGTCTGCCGCTATATTGTCTCTGCTGAAATATGCTGGATGATGAAACAGGCTCACTGTGATGCACAGTGAGAGAAGTAAGCTAACAGTGGGGTGACTTGCCCACAGGTATGCACTAAGGACTGGTTTATGAGACTGGTTTTGACAGCTATAACCAATCCAATGGGATTTTTAAAAGTCAGAAACAGAGGGGAAGAAATTTCTTGTCCATCTTTTAGGGTGAAAAAGTCAACAACTACACCTACATAGAGGGAAATAACGTTGTGGCATCACTCACTAATTCTGCAATTGAATGTATTTCGGTTGTGCATGCATACAACTAGACTTTTTTACTCCATGTATCCTAACTGTTACTCCATGTATCCTAACTGTGACTGAACTTCCTAATGCATTAGTTATTTTCTAGCTCTGAGCTTTTGCCCCACATCTAACACAACCTGGCGCTGTGTTGCCCCGTGGGGGCCAGCTTGTAATAATTATATGTTACATTGGTGGAGGTCATAATGCCTTCTATGCTTCAATTGGCCATCAATAAAACAAACCATCCATGTCATTTGTTCACACAATGGGGTTATACCCTGTTTTAGCTCAGTACATAATGAATCAACTCACTGCCTCTAACAAAGTCGTACTGTGTAATTACTTTGCTTTAGAAACATAAAGTTATTAGCCGGAAATATAACAGATATTGCATTCTAATATGAATTTAACTGTTACTGTTGGTTTTTTCCATGGATAATTATTGCATATGAAGATTGGCAAGCATACTTCAGCAAGGCTAGAAATACATCAGCATATAATGGCAAGTCAAACAACAGAGTAGAAAAGAGTGAGTCAGTGAATGCTTAATATTAGGAGCAAAATATATTGCAGCCGACTATAAAAAAAGGGGCAATTAGTGCCTCTGAAATCAGCTCATCCATACATTGTTTGTCTCTGTATTTCCCATATCTTCTCATCATTTTCTATGATTGCTTTTTTCCCTTCCATTGAGTCGTTCTTTATTACTGCTGTATTATCAGATGTGTTTAGATGATTCACTGCTACTGAAGGCCAGGGACATCTTTATCAATATGGCTTGCAAACTTCAATCCCAGTAAAGCACACTGAAACAATGAAAGAGAAAGAGTGAGCAGCAGAGATGGCAAGTAGGAGTAAGGGATGGAGAGAGCAAGGAATCGTGAGCATTTGGTAGTGCCAAAAGAGAGGGAAAAGGTGAGGCAAGAGAGGGAGAGAGCATGAGAGGGCATTAGCGAAATAAGAGGAAAGCAGCAGAGTGTGAAGCAGTAGTTGAGTGGAGCCACCTGCAGTAAACCAAACTAGATTTATCCCTCTCCTCTGTCGTGCACAGGAGGGTTTCTGGCCAAGGTAAAGCATATCATTAGTAAATACTCTGATTATAATATAGGCAAAAGATATAATTTTCTAAATGATTATCTTGAGAATGAAATTACAATATAGTTAAAATTGTGATTTAGCTTCTTTTTTCAACACTTAATTGTAAGTCGCTTAGGATAAAAGCGTCAGCTAAATGACCTGTAATGTAATGTAATGTAACTTGCAGTCACGTATTAGAGGCCATTATATTGAAACCATAGAACAAACCAGACAGCTTTGTTCACAAAGAGGTCATGCCATTTAGTAGCCGACTCAAATTAAAACATTTCAAGCAGTCCCTGTTCTGTGATGGTTGGATTTAAATCTGTATATGTGACAACTGTGAGTATGCTAAGCTGTGGCAGGTGACACTTTGCGGAACACCTTTTTCAAAACTGATTTCATTTTAATTATCCTGCAAGGTAGCAGGTGTTTTCCACCAGGTTTCAGGATTAAGGGTTATCCTCATTCATCTAGTGATTCGCACTGCTGTGTTTTTCCATTTCCTTTTTGTCTTTTAAGGTAATCTTTTTCAAGAAAATACATTTAAATAAGCCATACAACTTTAAAAAGAAAATTGGGAATCAAATGAGAAGACATTAGTCTTCCCATCATTAGAATAATAGTGGTTGAACACCAGAGCGGCTGGTCCACTGACATCAACAAGCTAGTTTGCAGTGAGCGAATAAACATTAGGCAAGTTAATCTTCGGCATGGTCTCTCTCTCTCTCTCTCTCTCTCTCTCTCTCTCTCTCTCTTTCGTCTGTAAAAGGGAAAGGACAATTAGTAGGTCTAGCAGGATTTTCTAATTATAGTTATCATGTCATTAGTAAACTGTTAGTATTGTCTTCATTGGCCATTGGTAATGACTGGAGTAATTACAGAGGAAGGGGAGATCACTGAGTGTGTGTGTGTGTGTGTGTGTGTGTGTGTGTGTGTGCGTGTGTGTGTGTGTGTGTGTGTGTGTGTGTGTGTTCTTGTATTTGTACACTTGTGAAGAACCAATGTCCTCAGGGGGAAGCGGAGATCATGGACATCCTTCAAATGAGGACATTTTGCCTGTCCTCACTTCTTTTATAACCTTCACCCACACAGAAAAACGTTTGTGTGTGTTTTTGTGTGTAAGCTAAGCCTTCTGTGTCCTCAGTAGTCCCTCCAGAGCTGTGCCGTGTGAGGCCACAGGTTGTTTTCCTTCTTCTCTCTCCCTTCACGCTGAATCATCCTGTTGTTTTTCCAGTTTTCGTGTCACTTCACCTCTCCTTTAATAGCGCGCTCTGTCTCCTTAACCACACCTCCCCCTGTCAGTGTTTTCCCTTGCTCCGATTAAGAAACCTCCCTCACCTTTCTTTTGCCCCACTTTGCACGGTGGGAAATCTTTTTATACTCTTTCATCCACTTTTTTTTTACTATTCTCTCTGACTCTGTCAATCTGTTTTCTCACCGTTGTTCTCTCTGCCTGGAAGAGAATAAAGCTCAACTGTTGAAAATCCATTCACATGGTTTGTTAGAGTGACTATTCATACAAATCTTAAAAGGCTTATGTATAGCACTAAGTAGGCTGCTTTTACTATTTCTTTTACAATCGATTCAAGGAATATACACAATTTAAGTTCCACTGATCAACACATTAGGAAACATTTGTTAATTAAAACTTGAAGATATAGCTAGGATTGTGTTTGGATGCAACAGTATACAACATTGTTTTAAGTACCTCTTTGAGCTAGAAGAAAGATTCTGAGGAAGACATTCCCAAACAAGTTGTCCCAAACAGGGTGCCAGGAACCTACTGTACCAGCACCTGTGTTTATTTAACCTTTATTCATATAGAGTGGATAGAGCATACAGGTACTTTGACAGCAAGGCCCTGTTAACTGATGAAGCAGGGACATACAGATTCTAGGATCAGACCTTTAGGGGGGCTCAGCACCTAATGAGAATGGGACACGGATAACCCTAATGGTCTGTTAATGGTGTAATTGTTTATCCTCTGTCACTACAAGTTCACAAACTCTCACTTTAGCTCTAAAATGTATTTAAAAATAAATAAATAAATAAAACATGTTTTATTATTATAATATTTAGGGGGGCTGAGGTGAAATTTTAGGGGGGCTTGAGTCCCATGGTTGTAAACTACATACAGCATAGCACTTGACCTCATGTTTGATGGTATGATTAAAGGTAAACTTGAATGCATAAACACAATGTCAACTGAAATTAATAAGGAAGATATAGTAACATTAGGGCCTTCATGCTCTACAGGGCATCAAAAACAGATAGTAATGCAGGGGCCCTTTTAACACTCGTGTTTGGTGTTTTAAGCCCCCAACGTCGCCTTCCAGGCAGTGCGGCAATGGTTATGTTTAGGGGTAAGGTTAGGGTTAGCTGCCTGGAAGGCGACGTTGGAGGCTTAAAACACAATTGAGCGATTATAGTTGATAGTGAGGAAGGACTGGTTGGATAGTGTACCTGAACGGTGCATAGTCTACACACATTTTCATTTATTCTGATTACCACAAATCGTTTATCACAGTTAGCTGTGGAAGGAAGAATAGCTTTTAGCTTATGCTGAAGCTAATGGGGATCAAAATAAAACAGGCTGATCAGTCCATGGGAGCATGACTTGTCCCAAACCGATTCATTTAACCTACACTGCTTCTTCTCTTGTCATACTTGGACATTATATCTACTTTTTCCTGTTACACTGTTCTTTGTTGTCCCCTTTCTCACACTGTTCTCCTTCAGTTAGCTTTCCACTTACTGTTATTGATCTAAAATCTTTCTCTGTACATCTTCTTTTGTCCACTGTCATATTCTCTCTCCACTCACTGAAGTCCCCATATATCAGGCAGTGTCTTTGCTCCTGAGTTAAGAAGGTTGTTTTCATGTCAGTTCTTTTTCTGTATCACATACTCTAACTTCTGTTTCAATGAGTCCCTGTCTCTCTTCTCTCCATTTTCCCATCACTCCTTTTGTTTCTCAGACCCTTTGTACAACTCCGCCATTTCTCTCTCTGTTTTACAAACACACACACACCCACGCACACACACACACACACACACACACACACACACACACACACACACACACACACACACACACACACACACACACACGTGCGCACACGCATGCACGCACGCACGCACGCACGCACGCACGCACACACACACACACACTATTTTCTCTCTGTAGTTTTCCACTGTGGCTTAATGCAGGGCACCTGGAGAAAAGCACTACCCCACCTGTTTGTGTGTCTGTGTGTGTGTGTGTGTGTGCGTGTGTGTGTGTGTGTGTGTGTGTGTGTGTGTGTGTGTGTGTGTGTGTGTGTGTGTGTGTGTGTGTGTGAGAGTTGTTATTTCTGTCCAGTGAGCTTTCCTGAGCTGCTGACTTTCTCTTTTCAGATGATGAGAGACAGATGTTCTTGCATTATGCTCTCTCTTTCGTCCTGATCCGCCTCTTTCTTCTTTTCTTTCTCTCTGTGTCTGTCCATTCTTGAGCTTTCCCAGGTTTCAATGACTAAAAGCTCCTTGGTTCTGATCCAAAGAAGACATTTCAGCCTGTTCTTTTTAGCGTTTCTCATATTCCCAGAGTCACACAAAAGCTTTTGGCTACAAATGCATCTGTATTTCTACCGTTTAAGGTGACAGTGCCGGAAGTGTTTTGTGAGTGGTTTATGATGCTGGTGCCAAGCCATCCTACCGAAAATGCATTGTAAACAGTAATAAATGCATATAAATCAATGGGGAAATTAGCATTTCCCCATTCTCAGTTGTTGATGCAAATGCTCAGAATATATTGATTGTTAAATTCAGGGTCCTGTTTCCAACAAAAGTGAGAATGTAAGACTCACTGTACTGTTTTGAGTATTGGGGCCAGTCATTACAAGTTGATCCATCAAATAATTTTCCTGCTCCTAACACGCTCTCTGGTTAGCATGGTGAGACACTCCTTCTCACTTTCATACACTTACACTTACTAAAACTACTAATGCTTTTATTCTGGGCTCTGGCCAATGGAAATAAATACGGAACATGGTCCAATAGCAATGTCCTCACAGACTCCCAAATCGATTGCAACAGGCTGAAAAGTGTCTCTTTAGAGTCAAATCAAACTCCCTACTCAAAGGGAAAGTGAAAATGTAAGAGAGCTTAGAAACAAGGTCAGTAAATTTGCATTTGGGGCCAACAAACAAGAATTAAGTTAAATTTAAAGCAGCTCCATGTGTAAGCATGTGTGTGTTTTTCTACATGTTCGGGAAATGTGCGACAGTTTGTGTGCCCCTCTGTGCGCATGTTGCTGTGCATGTACATTTTTATCATATTTCTGTATGGGTGCATCTGTGTGTGTTAAGGTATGGACATGTGGGGGAAAGTTGCTGAATAGGTGTTATCAGGATGCAATACTAAACGCGGCAGAGAGACATAAATAATGCAGTGACCTGTCTTATATTCCTGCTTGGCTGCTTAGCACCGTTTACTGCTGCTTATTTCATGTGTGTGTGTGGTCTGAATTCAGTGATTTCTAAGCCAGGGGAGGATAAGTGATGTTCAGCGGTTTGTTTTTGTGCATTTTGTTTGTTTGTGAATATGTGGTCTAAATACAACCTCTCCCTAAATATCACACATGCTGATGTGGTTGAGAGAATAGTTGTCTTATGTGAAGTCCGTGGTCAAGAGGAGGGAAGTGTTTGTGTCTTCTGTGACAAACTGAGACAGGGAACATAGAGATGTGTGTATATGGATATTCTGTTTCATTGTATGTTGCTATCTTGTATCATCTTGTATCTGCTATCATGTCTTTACGTACCGACTCACCACAGAGGTTTAGGGCAGAGTCCAGCGTGGTGCTAGAGGATTTTGATTTTACAATTTTAATCTTTTTACTACAGGTTTAGCCATCATTTCATCATTGGTTATGATAACATTTGTAGTCACTGACAATTAGCTGAGATCTGGGAACGCAGTGGCATCTCTAAAATGAAGTCCTATGGGGCAAATTATGTTTTACAGTAAGACTCAAAGCAGCTGTAATGCTCTTCTTTTCTGTCTGTCTTTCTCTTTCTTTCAACACCTACAGTATCATCTTTACTGCAAGTTTAGCTACTTCTTCTTCTTCTCTCTCTCTCTCTCTCTGTCTCTGTCACTTTTAACTGTTTGATAATTCTTGACATGAATTCAGGTTTTCTCCCAACTCAGCATCTCCTCTGTTCTGACACACACGCACACAGACATTACACTTTCTTCCCAGCATGCAGGTCAGGGTGCTGTAGTGTAGAATACTAATCAGCATTGTTAGAGATTTACCTTTGGAAGCTGTATTTTATAGTTTCTTGGTAAATAGACATATAGGCAGTTAGCTGTCCCTCATTAATGAAAACATGTTTCACTCATCCTCTAGTACTCCAGTCTATCACTGTGGGAACTCTACATTATAATGACTGATGAGCTCAGCCTCAGCATACCTGTAATGAGTGTGTGAGTATATATATATATATATATATATATATATATATATATATATACTGTATATGCTGTCTATATATATATGTATATATATATATATATATATATATACTGTATATGCTGTATATATATATACTGTATATGTATATATATACTGTATATGCTGTATATATATATATATATATATATATATATATATATACTTTATATATATATTTACTTAAAATATATTTAGTGGCACTTCATGCAAGAGGATGTGATGTATGCCCTCATTACCTCAATGTGTGTGTCACTTCCTGCCCTGTTTAGATGTGATAATTGTTGACTGACTTTGTGTGTGTGCAGGGAGATTGATAGACCCTTGAAGCAGAGGAGACACAAAACTTCACACACACACAGTGTCTGCCTCTCTATCACACAGCCGTATTCATCAGACACTTGGAGGTGCTGTCTCTATCGGCTGCACGCCAGAGGTGAAGATAGGACAGGAGCAGAGAGGAGAGGGCAGTTAGTTTGAGTAAAAATATAAAAGAAGTTTCATAAACAAAAGATAAATATGTAAATCTTCAGCAAAATCTTAAACCAAGCTTCATAAAGGTATGTTTTATTGTACTCGACTGACTTAGATTGTACAGGTGTTTGGGTTATTGTGTCTACCCCCCACTGTGTATATCCACTGGCTGGTTAAGGAGGCCAGAAGTAGGTTTAAAGCTAAGGCAAAGTAAAAAGTAAAGTAGTCCTCTTTAAAAAAGAATGAACCATCACTGTCTCTTTCAGAGTTTCATCCAGGGACTCAATCTAATGAAAACACATTTATACTCTTCTCATTTTAAGACCTATCCCAACTAACTAACTAACTAACTAACTAACTAACTAACTAACTAACTAACTAACTAACTAACTAATAGCAACTACGTATGCATTATGAGTCCCCAAGCAATGGGTTATTAATCAGTTACATTTGTCTAACAACTCTAGATGTTTCCCCCATGCTTCCCCTCAGCATATCTCAGATTTTTTTCATTAGAGACAGTTAGCTACGCCGTGTGCTAAAAGTAGTGTTTGGCTGATGCTGCTGTGAGATTCCAGAGTGGTTAAACACTAATCCAGGTGGTGCTGAGATGAAATGCATCTGTCTGGGTTACATAGGCCTTGTAACTCTACTCCTGTATTACTGTATGTCACCAGGGAGATTGGAAACAGATAGGAGAGGAGATAGACATGACTAGTTGGCTCACAGCATGACGGCGGAGGGAGAGACAGACAGAGGCAGAGAGATAGAGAGAGATAGAGACGGGTGATCATTAATTGCTTGCAGGCGGTGTGAGGTAGACACCAGATTTAGATGCCAAAATGTCCATCACTTTGTGTACTGTGTGCTGAGATCTGACCTCCACTTTCATCCTCCCTCGCTGACTCTGAAGTGTATATGTGTCAGTCCATGTGCATGCACATTTGCTGCCATGATTCTTAAAAAAGTGAGATTTTTGATGCTGCATATTTGCTTTTCCCTTTCCATTTGAATTTGTTTTGAAGGTGGTGTCTGATAAAGTGTTTATGCTGTGCGTGTGTGTGTTAATGTTTGCATGTGTGACTTCTCTCAGAGTAGGTTTACAGTAGCCAGTCTATTTATAGTGTTAAAATATGTTGTGTTCTGCTGAGTAGTTTGACTTGACTATGTCACTGCACTCAGCACAGTGGCAATAAATAATGTCACGGCACAGCGGACTAGATGGTGGCACAGACCAAGAAGTAACACAACTTCTTCACACAAATTTACAGATTTTTCTTTGTTTTTCTTTTGTTTTTTAATGGCGCAGGTTTCTTCAGGGACATGTAGCCCTGATTAAAACAATAATAGACCATTGGGAGCTTGATTGTGAGTTTGTTTTTTCTCTTAAAAACAGGAAATTATCTAAGGGGTTGCTAACTGGCCAAATTCTTCCAAGCAAGCAGCCGACATTCACAGATGCTGTTTTTTTATAAGCATAACCTTGTCCATCGTGGCCTGTATTTTGCCTGAAATATTTGTTGGAATTCATCTGCTTGGGTCCAAACGAACAGTGTAATCACAGTTTTGTGCAGCAATAATTCCTTGGGTAAAGTAGTTCTTTCAAAGTAATGGTCAAATGATATAACAAACAAGCTCCCCAAACCATGACTACACTTAGGGTGTGTCTAAATTAAGTAATTTGTCTGCAAGCACCAAAAGTCATAATATAAATACTTTATATGTTATACTTGCAATGCATTAGATTGGTGCAGTGTTATTTGGTGGGTGTTAAATGAACAATCAACCTTGGTTTTTGAGTATCGTGTGGCAGTTGGTGGCTCATACTGTGCCATTATATTGGAAGTGCTTGGACTTAACAAAGATGGTACTCAGTATATCCACCATGATGGTTTAACTTACATTTTGCAGATGTTAAACTATGAAGAAAGTCTTCACAGTCCATCAAAACAGGGCAGGCAGCATGGTGTACAATAGATGCCACAGATGTAAAACAGTAGAGTTGTGTGTGTTATGCCATCGGGTGTCACAGATATATGAGTTACCCCATCTGTGTCAGGGTACATTTGCGGCAGTGAATGAGTGGCATTGTTTATGACACGATGCAGACGTATGACTGCTGACAAGTGGATCCGCTCTGTGACAGTAACTGTGGCATCTGGAGGGCTCCTTCACTGTGTGTGTGTCAGTGTGTCGCTCTTCATGGGTCAGAATAGAGTCTTTGTATGTTGTGATGCTGAGTTGCACTTTGACACATAGACACATAGACACACACGTCTTTGTGTCTCATATCCTGTCTCTGCAAACACAACTCTTATCTGCATTTTATCAGTTTTCAACCCTTTCCCCAGTGCGAAATCATGCTTAATGAACAAATATGCAATAATAAAAAAATCATTTGAATGAGTCAGCCATGATAAGCAAACAACATCGACCTTGATGGTAGTCTACTCTTACATTCGCTGCTGTGATGGACGTTATTGTAGTTGCATATTGTTATTGGAGGTTATTGAACATTAACTTATTCATTCAGCTTTCCTCCTATAGTTCCCTCAAAAGTCTGCCTTTTTATTCTCCCATTCTTTTCTCTTAACTATTTTATCACATTGGGAACAACACTAATCATTACCTTCGTCCAATGTGTGAACTAATGTATTAACCTATGGAAAAATATTTAATATACTCAATGATTTTATAAAAGCATTTATTACTTGTATAGGCAGATATACATATATTACACAACATGATTGAGTGGATCAAAGCCACAGAAAATAAACATGTTTATCGCTATCCACTCGACTTTTCCTAACTTGCATGTATGATGATTTCCCTTTCTATCTCTCTCTCCCCATCCAGCTTCTGAACCATGCGGCGGCTATTTAGATGCCAGCGATGCCGGCTACATCACCACCCCTGGCTACCCACTGGAGTACCCACCTCACCAGAACTGTCGCTGGGTCATCACAGCCCCAGAGCCCTCACAACGCATCGTCCTTAACTTCAACCCGCACTTTGAGATCGAGAAACTGGACTGCAGGTAAAGACATGATGGATGGATGGATGGATGGATGGATGGATGGATGATTGGATAGATGTATTGGATGGATGGATGGATTTTAAAGTCATGGGATGTGTGGCAAACAAAGGGATTTGTAGGAAAAGAGTTAAATAGAGTTACAAAGTAAAAAATGGGAAGATTGAGATAACTTGAGAGGTTAGATTGCAACTAAGGAAGGATAGGAGTTTTGACTACAATAAATAAATATTTTTCTCTTACTGTCTCTTTGGAGTTTCTGCCTCCACCAGCCTGTCTCTGTATGAGAGTTGGTGTATTTGGTGTTGGTGTATTTGGTGAACTTCAGCCCACTCTCCTTCTGTTTCTCTGGCTTCAGCTATCCCATAATATTCACTTTGGGACCTCCCTCAGTCCCCTTTCTCTAATTATCAAAGTCTAATTACAACACATTTACTGTTCCAGGATGGTTTTCACACATCGGAAGATTTAACACAAATTAGAGGATTTGGTGTCCATCATTGTTTTTGGCTGTTTGGCTTTGGTTGCATGGTAAAACTAGAAGAGAGGCAGGCAGGTCTGCAGCATGAAATGAAAATTCGGCACACAGAGATCAAGAAAAACAAACAGGCATGCTGGGAAAATGTGTTGTAAAATGCTGGCAGAGAGGTATGAGACTGGTTAAGCAGTGAATCACATGTAAGCTTACTGAAAGAGTGATAGACAAGCAAGACGTTTAAATTACAAAAATCTTAATAATAGTAAAATCAATTTGTATAGTTTACAAGGTACTTGTAAAAGTATACTATATAGTAAAAAAAGAGGAATATAAAAAAGAGACAACAAACAGGATAAGAAGGGGCATGGAGCAAAAAAATTTAAACATGCTATTTTTTCCCAGTAATTTAAGTTAAGTGAAGTCATCTTTATCGGAAGAGCCACATTTATTTATAGTACAATGTCTCACTGGGCTAAGCACATTTTAAAAGCCAAGAGAAATTCGGAGTATCTATTTGCACGCCCGGTACGAATCAAAGGGGCAGGCTTCTCTCCACAGAGTGAAGCATCCTATGGCGCCATTTTAATGCTACCAGACTCTCACCCCCCGTTAGAATTCCATTGACTGCCATTCATTTTGGAGTCACTTTGACAGCGAATAACTTTACATCTGAAGCGTTTAAAGACTTCATTTGTCCATCGTTTATTTCAAAAGAAACACGACAATGTATAAAAGGCTCCATTACCTTGTACCTCACGTTATGGCTCCGTAACATACGTTTTTATAAAGATTGTGTCATAACCAAGCGACCTACTGTCGCATAGGAGAGGAATTACCGTACAGTACAGGAGAAGCTCGCAGGCAGTTTCGACTTACATTAGCTGTTTAGTTTAATTACTAATGTTAACTAGCATTTTAGTTAGCAATAATTACCCTGTGCCTATGTTATCTCCTTACATATACCTGCACTCTCCGTCTCTGCAAGATTGGGAATGATTGAGATTTCTCTTGGCACCGCTACCAGAAGACTTGTTCACGTCACATCTACTTCGGCAAGCTCAGTTTGCAGCTGCGCAGTAACGCTCGAGCCTAACTGAAAAGTGCTTCTAATAGACTTCACTCATCTCCGTCCAGAGCAACGGGTTCTGTTGGTCCATTTTATATACCGTCTATGGTACGAATAGCCTCGGCCACACAGCTGAGCTATTCACACCCTGTGACGTAACAACAAAAACACGTTACTCGCGTGCGCCGAAATCATGGCCTACGTTCATCTTCCTTGACAGCAGAAATGGGCATATTAAGAAAGTTTTGTCTCTAAAGTTTATAACAATTTCTAGCGGAAAATGGATATTACAGTTGCGCTTTCTGTCTTCAGTGAAAGCATAAAACCGTTACTTTGTTAGTTAGGCTACCGACTTTTTCTATATAGTATGGTTACCTAGCAACTGAGACTTGAAGACACCAACAGTCGTCCTTCATTCTACAAGAACTGCTAGGTGATAAACGCACTGAGCTGTGGTCCAGGAGACCTGGGTTCAACTCCCCAGTGAGGTTATATTAATTTTTTCATTTTGGATTGGATAATTTGCATGCCATTGTGCAAGTCATGGTGGTGGGGGAAGACTCATAAATATTCATTATGGGAATCATCCCTGAATAGCTAGTACTCGTTGCCTGCTCTGTTTGGGTGGGTTAGATTAGTGGGATTGGTTATGGTTAGGGTAACCATATTGGACACTGCAACGATAATATTCCAAAAAGGTGTAATACATGAGTCGTATGGATAACTGTATGTAAATAATATGCCAATGTAAATGCACAGGGGTGCAAATAGCATACATTGATATATGTACCAGACGGGGTATTAATAGTACACATTGCTGTGTGCACCGGGGTATGAATAGCATTCATTTCTAATTGCACCGGGGTACGAATAGCATTCATTTCTATTTGCACCAGGGTACAAATAGCATACACTGCTAATTGTACCAGGGGTGCAAATAGCCTTACCCTTAGAAATTTTAGGAAATGTTATCAAAAAATAAATCCCCTATCCATAGATAACTTGTGCAGTCTTCTGTCATTTGCCTTACCGCAAATGAAACGAGTGGCCTCCCCTCATCTTCGTGGGACCATCATGTTATGTTTGAATGCATCCTACACACAGTAGAGGAGAGACCACTGGCTCTCAGGAATCTAATGGGAACTATGAGCCTAAAGGGCCACAAACCCACTGACACAGGCAAGAGGCCAGAAACACACACACAAGCACACACACACTTACACTTTTGCCCCCTCTCCCGTTATTTCTCTGTTCCAGTCCTTTCCCCTCCAGTTATTAACATTTCTGCCGTATCAATTATAGATAGGTGAATTTCCCCACTCAGATGTACCAAAATCATTCAGACATTTCTTGGTTGGAATTGGAGCATCAATATTTCACTGGCTGGCTGTTTGTTGAAAGGTTGAAAAGGCCTGCTGTGCTCCGCTCTGTTTTCCTTTACTTTCGTACTGTGCTGTGGAAATGAAAAACATACTTCTCTGTCTCCCTGTCCTCGTCATTTTTTCAGTTTTACTCTACAGAATCAGTTTAACAGTAATAGATGCTCTCTCTCTCTCTCTCTCTCTCTCACTCTCTCTCTCTCTCTCTCTCTCTCTCTCTCTCTCTCTCTCTCTCTCTCTCTCTCTCTCTGTCAGTAGTTTCCCAGGAGGAGGAAATCAGCTTGAACTGCTAGAAACAACAGGCTCTGGTTTATTTATTATGCTATACACATTAAGTGTGTGTGTATTTGTAGTTGTTCTTACACTTTTAGTATGTGTCTTAACATTTTCTTGGTTTAACTTTGTTTCAAGTTACACTTTTCGAGAAGTAATTGTTAAACCATGTCAGTAAGAGTGAGATATTTGCAGTGTTGGTGGTAACATCTCAAGTCGAAATAGTTCTACAGCGCAGAGCTATTTAAGTCTACACAGGCCCAGCGCCTGGAGTGTGTGTCTGTTTGTGTGTGTGTGTGTGTGTGTTTGTGTGTGTGTGTGTGTGTGTGTGTGTGTGTGTGTGTGTGTGTGTGTGTGTGTGTGCAGGGGTAGGCTGAAATTGAGCTGTTAGGTTCAGAGGGCAAAGAGACCAAGGAGAAGAAGCAGAGGGTGCGTGTGTAAGTCTGTGAGGGGTAGACGTATGTGGTCACCCAGTGATTGTCAGCAACAACCCTGACACACACACACACCTGTGTCTATGTCATGTCTCTGTCTCCATTTCTGGATGTCAAACGTCTCATTTGCCCTTCTTTTTCTCTCTGTCTCTACCTTTGTATTTAACATGTTTTCTCAAATTATCAGATTCATTGAATACGGTCGTAAGAACATTATCCATATGCATATTTCTCATGCTTGTAAACTACAGCTTTGAGAAAAAGAAAACTGCTGTTAATCCTCAGTTTATGGAGAGAATACACACACACACACACACCCACACACACACACACACACACACACACACACACACACACACACACACACACACACACACACACTTTTCTTGTTGAGATAAGGGAGTCATCTGTGTTTGTAGACAAAAACTACATTATGAACAGGCAATATGGTTCCTGCATATGTTTATGTTTATCACATAAAACTAAAAAGTCATCATCTGTGCCTCACGAAAACATGTATTAACACACACTTGCACAGACAAGGCTTGTTTTATTATCTCACTATGTTGAAGCAATTCAATCTATTATGGTCCTGATTGCAATTTAAATTGGTAATCTGTAATCTATAAGGCATCACATTTTGTCAAGCACTCGGCTGGCTCTGCAGGCAAAATCGATGGAGAGTTGGTCGGACAGAGAGAGATGTTTTCATTGAGATTCATATACAGTAGCAACTTAAGTGCCACATGAGACAGCTGGAGGAAATGAGGGAAGATCAGTATAGCCATGGCCAATCATGACTAACCATGACTTACCATTTCCCTTCACATGACTGGCACTATGTTACCACATTAGTCCATCACTGGTGGCAGGTTTCAGTTATCACCCAACAGCTGCATCTGTACTGTTTGTGTGTTTCAGGGCTGAGTAGATCAAAACGTACATGATGGACCAGCCCTGTTTCCTAAAAATTACTTTTTTTATTGTATCACAAATAGGTTTCTAATCAAAGTCTGTGTAGGGAGGAGGTTGGGGTGAATGGATGGGTCAAACAAACACAGGGACTTTCACCCAGGAGTAGGGTTGGGTATCGTTTGGGTTTTTTCAGATACCGGTGCTAAATCGGTACTTTTAAAACGGTGCCGGTGCCTAAATGGTGCCTGAACCAATACTTTTTAAGAAAGTTTAAAAAAAAAGAAGAAGAAACAAGAAGGATAGGCCTACTAAACAACAGTCGGTGACATTTAAGAACACATTGTTTATTACTAAGGCCATATGGTCAAAATTAAATGATTTAATAGTAATGTAATAACTATAACTAATAATACACAATAACTTATTTCACCAGTAAATTGCTGTTGAACGACAAAAACAACAACCAGATGGGAAAAGGGTATTTTACAATAACTTTGAATGCACCGCGAGGCTGTAGGTTACCAGTTTCAGTGAATGCACCATCTGTGTTTTTCCGACGTCGGCATCTGCTGCGCTGCAAAGCAGACTGTTGCGTCCCAGTGTTGATATACAGTCACACTTTTACACCATTTAATGTTACCTGTCAGCAATTTAACTGTGTTTAATCCAACTGCTAGCTAAAGGTAGGCTAACGTTACCTGCTGTCGAGTGTAGTGTAAAGTCAGGCACCGAAATAAGGCACCGACATTTTCGTTCTTATTCGGTCTCGTTACTACCGTTTACGTCGGAACCGGGGACCTATTGGCACTGAGTTTCGGTACCCAACCCTACCCAGGAGACTGCTGTTAAAAGTAATTTTAATTTATATACATGATTTACCTAATTTACCTACTTAATCTCTAAATGTACTTTGACTTGTATTTCATTGCAGACAATACAACAGCACATAATTGAATGTGTTCCTCATGATCTTTATTGTTTTCTTTTAAAAAAAAAAAAAAATTCCTATTTTGGTTCTTGCAACACATTTCAAAAAAAGTTGGAACAGTAAAGCATTTACCACTTTGTAATGTTGCCATTCCTTTTCACAACACTTAAAAGACGTTTAGGGACTGAAGACACCAAGTGATGAAGTGTTTAAGGTGTAATTTTGTCCCATTCTTGCTGCAAAAAAGTCTTAAGGTGGACAACAGAACGGGCTCTTTGTTGTCGCATTTTGCGCTTCAAAATGCGCCACACATTCTCTATTGGAGACAGGTCGGGACTGCAGGCAGGCCAGTCAAGTACCCGTATCCTCTTCCTCCGCAGCCAGGACTTTGTAATGTTGCATTATCTTGTTGAAATATGCATGGACGTCCCTGGAAAAGATGTCTTCTTGAAGGCAGCATATTGTGCTCCAAAATCTCTATGTACTTTTCAGCATTAATGGTTCCATCACAGAAGTGCAAGTTACCTTTGCCAAAGCCACTGACACAACCCCATATCATGACAGACCCTGGCTTTTGGACTTGTTGCTGGTAACAGTCTGGATGATCCTTTTCTTCTTTGGTCCGGAGTACATGGCGTCCATTTCTCCCAAAAAATACCTGAAATACTGATTCATCTGACCACAGTACACGTTTCCACTGTGTGATGGTCCATTCCAGATGCCTCCAAGCCCAGAGAAGTCGACGGCGCTTCTGGACACTGTTAACATAGGGCTCCCTTTTGGCACAGTACAGTTTTAACTGGCATTTGTGGCTGTAACTACGTATTGTGGTACTTGACAAAGATTTGCCAAAGTAGTCCTGAGCCCATGTGGTGATATCACTTATAGATGAATGACGATTCTTGATGCAGTGCTGCCTGAGGGATCGGAGATCACGGTTGTTCAGCTTAAGCTTGCGCCCTTGTCCTTTACGCATTGAAATTCCTCCTCATTCCTTGAATCTTTTAATTATGTTATGCACTGTTGAAGGTGAAATAAGCAAATGTCTTCCTATCTTTCTTTGAGGAACATTGTTTTTAAACATTTCAATAATTTTCGCACGTATTTGTTGGCAAACTGGCCATCCTCGGCCCATCTTTGCTCCTAAAGGACTAGACCTTTCTTGGATGCTGCTTTTGTACCAAATCATAATTACAATCACCTGTTGACATCACCTGTTTCAAATCACATCATTATTTAACCAATTTACCTGATTACTAGCCCTTAATTGCTCATGTCCCAACCTTTTTTGGAATGTGTTGCAGGTCTGAATGACAGGAAAGGATGTATATTTACAAATGAAATTAAGTTGACCAAACAAAACATGAAATATTTTGTGTTCACATTGTCTGCAATGAAATACAAGTCGAAGTAGTATTTAGAAATCACTACTTTCTTTTTTTATTTGTGTTTTTCATACTGTCCCAACTTTTTCTGATTTCGGGTTGTAGGTCATGCCTATGTAACCTTAACTTACATATGTAACTTAAGATATACGTAACAAACTTAGTCTAACTTATTTTAACCCAAACCAAGATATTTTCCTAAACCTAACCAAGTTGTTTTAATTCACATTAACACATTCGCTGGTACGAGGACGTGTTAAAACAAACATAATCCAGAAGAAAATATGTCTCCCTCAAAACATAATTGAGAATGCTGTTTAGTTGTATGGGAACATATTTTTTAGGAGACATAGTTAGAAAGACTGGTACACAAACAGAGGAGACTATGTCTGTCTGTGCAGTTTCAGTTGATAAAGGCTCTCAGGTGTGCAATTGTCAAAGAAATGTCTTTTATTTCATCTGAAAAAGCCTTATGTTTGGCATGACTTTTTTTAGTTAACACATCTTAGCCTCTAACTTTAGTGTGCTCTGAGAATAACTACATCAGAGAGTGGATAGCGTTTCCACTGTAAAGTCTCTCACTTAAACAACTCTTTCTGCAGTTATTTTCAACCCTCAATTTCACTCTATCACTGTAAGCATAAGGCTTAGTCAGCAACTTGAAGGAATAGTTTGACATTTTGGAATATACATTTATTTGCTTCTTTTTTTTCAAGAGTTAGATGAGAAGATTGATACCACTGTCACTGTATCGATCTCCTCCTCTAACTCTTGGTAGGAAAGCAAATAAGTGTATTACCCAAAATGTCAAACTATTGCTTTATCCCTGCAAATGGCAGTAAGTCATCAACATTTTAAACTCACACAGCTCTACACAGCAACAACTCCTCTTGGAGTTGTTCAAGAATGTATTAGAGAGAAAAGACCCACTTTTAAATGATGAATATATATGATGCAAAATCATCTTGTCCATGTGGCAACTGGCAACATAGTTGAGGTCAAAGAACTGCTACAAAATCATTTTTTAAAGTGTGCAGTATGCAGCCTTTTGCAGCAGCGGTTTGTTGTCTGCTTCACATTTTCCTCTTAGCTCACTGAAGTGCTCTGTCTGAGAAAGCAAGATCTCTGTTTGGAGTGTTTGGAAAGAACACACACACACACACACACACACACACACACACACACACACACACACACACACACACACACACACACACACACACACACACACACACACACACACACACACACACAGCTGCTTAAAGAAAAGTGCAGTGTCAGGGTCCGTTGAGGGCAGGCTCAAATCATCCTGACAGCTACCTCTCTCTCTCTCTCCTCTCCCTTACATTCATCTCACCCTTCCTCACCTTTCCCGCCCCCTCACCACTGCCCAATGGACCCCATCTATCATCTTTCGTCTGCTCTTGTGCCTTCCGCTGTTCCACCTCCTTTTCCCTCTGCCTCCCTGCATGCCTCTTTCTTTATCACCTCTCCTCTCTTCCTGTCGTCCTCTTATTCAACCTCTCCTTCCATCTAATGTCTCCCCCTATTTCCTTCCCTTCCCTCCTTCGCATCTCCTCACCTTCATCCTTCCGCAGTGTGCCAATCTTTTATAGGCCAAATCATTATTCAGCATCATATATGACAAAACACAGGCAGAGATCCAAATGCCACACTCTCTGTCTCTCTTCCTCTCTTATTTTCTCATCTCCCTCCTTCTCCCCTTGTCTCTTCTCTCTTTATCATTTATAGACTTTTCTTTCCTCAGCCTATATCTGTCTTCATCCTCCTTTATCCTCCAGCCTCTGTCTATCCATCACTTAAATCCCTTTCTATATATCTGCCTCTTATTATCATCCTCTTCTCGTTCTCCACCCTCTCCAGTCTTCCTTTACCTCATATCACACCCAAGTCAGATGCTGTCTGTAATATTGAAATGAGAGAAAGACACACACACGTGCACACACACACACGCACACACACGCACACACACACACACACACACACACACACACACACACACACACACACACACACACACACACACACACAGTACATATAAGGATCACATACACTTGCATAAACATAAGTACAAATACACACAGAGGTGCGAGCATTTTTTGGGCCCTCAAAAAACTCATATACAGTTAAAATGCACAACAAGCAGACAGGCACGTATAGGCAGTTTCACGGTTATGTGGCTCACACAATAAGTGTGGAGTAAAGCAATAAGTTAAAAAGTGATTTATATGACAGAGAAGCTGCAGTCAACGATAATGGTTTCACTAATGATTTAGACCTTGTCTTTGTACTCCGCCTCAATCAATCATTTAACTTCATGCCGGGTAAATTTTCTATCCTCCTCTTTCCTCTCCTCTTCTCTAATGCGCCTGCACAAGTATCAAGTGTAATCTTAACCAACTGTTTTACTATGAAACACATGCATTGTGATAGAAATCTTGGAATATTTGAATGCACACATACAGACACACCTTACAGGCAGGCAGATTCCTAGGGACATGACTAAGAGAAGAGCAAAAGGTAGAGTGATGTGATGCGACAATGTCCTTAGGGCATAAGGGCAAAAAGAGAAAGTTGGGGGCGGGGGGAGATGAAGAGACTTTATATACAGACAGAGTAAAAAAGTGGAACAGCATTTGGTGTGACAGTGGATGTTCAGTTACCAGCTGTGGGCATTTAGCAGCTGCCTGCATGTTTGAATTAACATCACAGTGACTATACCAGCGGGAGAGCCATGCGTCCAGACAAGCATGCCAGCACTAATCTTAAACACAATGTTATTAGAAAGCTACACAGAGAGGAGGTAAGAGAACACCTTGGGACCTAGATGGTACAACACCGTTTAGGTTTATGATAAATCCAAATCAAACCCTTAGACAGATTACATAGATGCCTAAATATGGATGCAAACCATGTTTTTTTCTCCTACGGTTGTGATCGCATTGCTTCATTTGTTGCAAGGAGAGGCATCATGCTGTTGAAACAGTAATGGAACTTAGGGTTAGTAAAACATCAGATATTGGCTTAAAATGAGTCACGTAAAACTACAAAAATAAGGAAATAACATGACAGCATGGACGTCATTGCGTAACTGACTAATGGCTCATTTATGCCTGACGCGTTGGAGGTGGCGCGCGCATTCGTGACATCAAAATGACGTAATTTCCGGCCGGCGCGTTTGATTTTCAGCGCGCGAGCGGAATGCGCGCACCAGTCTCTACATCCATGGCACCAGTCTATTTTTTTCAGCGGCGCTCGACAAACCGGAAACAGAAAGCCTGAACGAGCTCCTGGGAAACCGGATGCCAGGACTCGCCGACTGACTGCAAGTCTCTCTTGTAAACTTACTGGGTTAAGATGAGTTCTTTTTTTGTGAGTGAAAGGCTTTATCCCACCAAGTAGCTCATTGAATCAAATCGAAGCATTGACGGCACTGTTGCTGCCTGTTCTGACCTTGTTTATCTTTTTCTTCTTCTTCTAGTCCTTAGAAAGAAAAACATTGGTAGCCTTTGCTCCTTAGCGCCACTGCTGTTCGGGAGAAGACTGCAACTAGTGCCGCGACCACCACGCGCGAGTATAAATACTCACGGCAGTCCCGTGACGTCACGATTTCCGCACGCACTGTTGAAAGCGCTAGTATATCTGAGCCTTCAGGTCCCTAAAACTCATAAGTAAAACTTGGTTCATTTCTAAATGATAGTTGACTTTTGCTTTTCACATGGGAAGTCCTGTTTGTTTTTACTATCAGAATTTATCTATCAGAATATAGACACAGCACTGGGCTGGGTCTAGAATAATTTGCCCATTTACTCATTCGCCACTTTCTGTATATTAGACCCTCAATAGTTTACTAAATAATGAGCAGTAAATTGAGATTTGTGACACTTAGCCTAAACATAATCATTTTGCATAGCACACTGGCAACCTTCAAATTACTAAAATACAGCGTATTCCATTCTTGGGTTGTTAGAAGAGCTGAGAGTGTATACCATGGGCCTTACTTAACAAAAAGGGAGTGACTTAGGACAACACTGGGGTTACAGAAAAATGTCTGCCTGCAGGTCTGCCTGATCAATGTCTGTTACTGTAATGAGCGTATGTGTGTGTGTGTGTGTGTGTGTGTGTGTGTGTGTGTGTGTGTGTGTGTGTGTGTGTGTGTGTGTGTGTGTGTGTGTGTGTGTGTGTGTGTGTGTGTGTGTGTCTTTGAAGGGCTGACCCTGATCAATGTGTGTTAAAGCCATAATGGGGAGTCGATTGGTTGGGCTGTACTGCTGGACACACACTCTCTCTTATACTCACTCTCTCTCTCACACAGACACACACACACGCACACACACACACACACACACACACACACACACACACACACACACACACACACACACACACACACACACACACACACACACAAACTGTCTCCATCTGTCTTCAGTAATAGGCCTATTACTTGATTACAGTGAAGTCAGTCATCTTCCTCACTCTCTATTAACTGCTCCAGTGACAGACTGGCTCTACGCAGGTATGTGAATGTACTGTATATGCCGAGGGCGAGTGTGTGGGTCATACTCATAAACTTTTTTTTTGTGATGCACCCATTGTCTTATTCACAGGTCCATGCAAACATGTTACTATAATTGAGATACGGTTGATCACAACCGGGAACTAACTAAAATCAGTGCATTTTGCATCATTCCTATGACTGGAGGAGGAAAGAGTATGTATGTAGAGTCATAATTTCCTGTTTCAGTTCGTCTAAAGCCCAATACAGACTGACCAGATGGCCGACCCTCGGCAGAAAAGGCAGTTGGACTGATCAGTCTCCCCGAGTTGGTCAAAATTATGCCTCTGAACACACCGAAGAGACGAGACGTAATACGTCTCCATAACAGCAGGCGGCGCTACTCTGTATTGCCGCCCAAAAATGAAAACCTGATTGGACAAACGCAGCACGTGGGTCTGGCTGCTGCCGATGGCCCCTCTAACGGACGACAGCACGGAACACACTGCACAGACTCGAGTCACTGACCTCGTCCAAAAGCCAGGGTTTGTCATGGTATGGGGTTGTGTCAGTGCCCTTGGCAAAGGTAACTTGCACTTCTGTGATGGCACCATTAATGCTGAAAAGTACATAGAGATTTTGGAGCACAATATGCTGCCTTCAAGAAGATCTTTTCCAGGGACGTCCATGCATATTTCAACAAGATAATGCGAAACCACATTCTGCACACATTACGAAGTCCTGGCTGCGGAGGAAGAGGATATGGGTACTTGACTGGCCTGCCTGCAGTCCCGACCTGTCTCCAATAGAGAATGTGTGGCGCATTTTGAAGCGCAAAATGCGACAACAAAGACCCCGTACTGTTGCCCACCTTAAGACTTGTTTGCAGCAAGAATGGGACAAAATTACACCTGAAACACTTCATCACTTGGTGTCTTCAGTCCCTAAACGTCTTTTAAGTGTTGTGAAAAGGAATGACAACATTACAAAGTGGTAAATGCTTTACTGTTCCAACTTTTTTTGAAATGTGTTGCAAGAACCAAAATAGGAATTTTGTTTTTGAAAAAACAACAACACTAAAAATCATGAGGAACACATTAAATTATGTGCTGTTGCATTGTCTGCAATGAAATACAAGTCAAAGTACATTTCGAAATCACTACTTTCTTTTTTTATTTGTCTTTTCCATACTGTCCCAACTTTTTCTGATTCGGGGTTGTACAACATGACACAAATTACTACTACTACTACTAAGTGTGGCCTGTTTCAACCTCTTTTGTGTGTGTGTGTGTGTGTGTGTGTGTGTGTGTGTGTGTGTGTGTGTGTGTGTGTGTGTGTGTGTGTGTGTGTGTGTGTGTGTGTGTGTGTTTGTGCAGACGCTCTGTCTACTGCTAAGGGCATCCCTGATGTTTGAAATAAATGTACAGGTGTAAGAACACAACTGCCGACCTAAAGAGAGAGAGAGAGAGAGAGAGAGAGAGAGAGAGAGAGAGAGAGAGAGAGAGAGTATGTGTGAAAGGCAATTAAGACCAAGGCAGAAGGGAGGAGGAGGAGGGAGGAGGGGAGGAAGTGCATCTGTACCCAAACCTTTTCCTTGGTTCATGTCAGACAGGCTTTGGAGAGCTTTCTCACTCATGAAACACCCCTGCCCCCAAAACACACACACACACACACACACACACACACACACACACACACACACACACACACACACACACACACACACACACACACACACACACACACACACAAGCACACATGGATATCTCATAAACTCAATTGTTTTATTCAGCTTTAAGTCTACTCCCTCAATCGGTGCTTACAATCCATAACAAATGTGTGTCCTTCTTTGCAGCTGTAACCTCCCGTGTTACACATATTGGAACCAACATTTGTTTTTTCATAATTTCCTTCATGTAAGCAAGGAAAAAAACATATTGTACACTCCTTGTTACCGAGGGAATTTTGGAAAAAGTGTGGGCGAAACAAATTCAGACTTCTTGTCATTTCCTATGGCAAGACTCAGAAAACCACTGATTGGCTACAGTGAAATACATTGGGGGAGAGGAGAGATGATGGGATTAAACAGTTTGTTGAAGCTGTGTACCTCCTACACAGAGACAGATTGGAGGAAACCTCAAACCCTTCCATAGATCCATCTGAGTGCTTAGCCACAGGCTCTGTGTGTGTGCATCAGTGTGTTTGTGTGTGAGACTGAAAGTTTGCGTGTTTGTGCAGGTCTTTTGCGTATGTGTGTGTGTGTGTGTGTGCTGACTTCAGGCACAGCGCTGTAGGGTGGGAGGAAGGGATGGAGGGACACCTGTCTCTGTCTGTCTGAGGGGAGGAGTTGACAGGGTGAATGCAGTGTCATGTTCTCTCTCTCTGACTACATCCACACTGTGCCGGCTAGATTTGAAATCTTTTTCTCTTTGTTTTGCCACACCTGAAAATAAAGCTTTTTTAGACAGCCTAGATGAATCTGAAAAATGCCAGCCTTACATTTTAGTGTGGATGTGGAAAACTGAGCTTTGGAAAACAATTATGTAAGGCTGCTCAGACACTGTCAGTTAGAGGCTATTCGTCCATATATCTATGAAAAGTAATGCACTGTAATACATATAGTATTTATACCATGGTCTGGGTGAATACTTGATTCTGATTGGCTGCTGGGTGTCCATAAAAAAGTGATGTAGGACACCTACTAAAGGAGTTCCGGTGAAACTGTATTTACTGTTAAATCAATAACTAAATCAATGCGCTACATTAAATCAAAAAGGAAATGTGGATCTGTTATTTCTGAACACCACAGGATGGTGCTAACACACACACTGCAAGAAGTAAGTTATATTTCCCCTCTGGACTGACTTTGTTTCACAGAGAATAACGTTAACTCACATCCTGTTCACTGTTCAGGTCGCTACTTCAGGCTGTGGCCGACAGTAACGTTACATATCGCGGATCAAATTGTTCGTAAAAGTCGTTATATTGTTTTGGGGACAATGACATGGCTGGATAACTAGCTTGTCTTGTTGTTTAACATACTGTCAAATTATTTTTACTGATTGCCAACTGTACACAATGTTATTGACTGGATCTTGCTAGCATAGCATTAGCTAGCATAGCGTTAGCTAGCATAGCGTTAGCTTTCTCGCTCGTAGCTGAGCTGAAGGGTTCTATCAGCTGAGTGGACTATAAACATCTCCGGTTGCTAAGGGTGGCAATGTCGTATCTAAGGTCCTTCCTATTTCCTGGAGGAGTGAACAAGAACCTGATGGATGGGAATGATTGTTCCAGGTATTAGTCAAACCGTCAGGCGTAACCAGGGAAACAGAGTTATTGTTTGTAAAAACTTTAGATTTTGATTGTAAAACTAATTAAAATGTGAAATAAAGTTTTAAAAATATGTTATTTGGCAAGTGACCATGTTATAAGCGGGTTAATGCCCTTTGAGGTGTCCATTGTCAGGTATTAATGGACTTCGGCGCGTCGGACGGTTCACACCTCGCCGTCGTCCATTAATACCTGACAATGGACACCTCGTCGGGCATTAACCCTTACGTAATGCACTGTAATACATATAGTATGTAATGCACTGTAATACATATATTATGTTATGCACTGTAATACAAATAGTATGTAATGCACTGTAATACATGTTGCATGTAATGCACTGTAATACATATATATTCCATGTATTTCCAGTCACCTTTTGTTGGCTAAACTTAACTATAACGACTGCTAACCTTAGCTGTCACATGACCGGTTGGCTGCTTTTGTATATGTTTTCACACAACAACCTATCATACAAACCCGTTCATGAGAATGCGTTGAAAGTTAAGTAGTGAACTTTCTATTGGCTCTATTCCACTCTATGATCACTCACTTCTACTGTCAACATAGCCAATCGCACGATACATCTGTTGTTGTTATTACCAAGTTTGGCTCTATTAAAGTTCAGTAAAGGTAATGATGGAGAGCAGGAGGGGACAACATGTATTTAACAAGCTGAGACTTAACAAGGTAACTGGGCTGTCTGTCCCACCCCTCACTAGATGTTAGCTGTGATACACAATCTTATTGGTTTTCAAAAGGAATAGGATAAAGAAGAAGAAATGTTGCCATTTTCCATGTTCATTTTTCAGAACACAACCTGAAAATGTAGGTGTATCTACAGTATATATCTATCTATCTATCTATCTATCTATCTATCTATCTATCTATCTATCTATCTATCTATCTATCTATCTATCTATCTATCTATCTATCTATCTATCTATCTATCTATCTATCTATCTATCTATCTATCTATCTATCTCATTCTTTATCTTCACTCTCAGCATGTTTAATAAAGGGTTATTTTAAATTCAAATATTCACAAATTTCAATATCGTCTTTGTACCCCCATCTCTGCCTCTTCTGTCTCACCCACGCATTGGCTCTTGGCCACTGGTTATACGCCTGACAGCACATTACAGAAAGCAAGAGAGGAAAAGGGAACAGAAAGAGATGAAGGAAGAAAAATGAAGGAGTCAAAGAATGAAAAGAATCGAGAATCGAAAAAAAGACAGTGTTGAAAAGTGAAACAGTGAAAAGTAATTAGTGAAAGAGTGAGCCAGGAAAAGGAAGGAAAAGAGATCTTGTCAGGATACGAGTAACCGTTAAACAAAGTTGTCATTTCACAAAAGAGGAGGAGGAAGCTGTCACTGGGATGAGGCGTTCTCTTGGGAAAATATGACAGGAACTGCGACAAGTACACACACATGCACACAACACGTACACACACATGCACACACACACACACACACACACACACACACACACACACACACACACACACACACACACACACACACACACACACACACACACACACACACAGATGCTCACTGTGCAGTGTCATAACTGTGGTGTTAGTTCCACTCAAAGCAGACACAAAGCATGATGGAAGAGTGGGAGGTGTATGACCCTTATGTCAGGAGCTTGCTCACCTGTCAGAAAACACACACACACGCACGTTTGCACGCACTTGGGCCCACGCACGCACGCATGCACACACACACACACACACACACCCACACACACACACACACACACACACACACACGTCATGTGATTAAGTGTGTTCTTGAGAGGATCATGGAATTACACACACACACACACACACACACACACACACACACACACACACACACACACACACACACACACACACACACACACACACACACACACTAACACTCTCTTGTGTCTATACACAATAAAGAGCTTATATCTGTTATGGTTAAGTGTCAGGGTAAGTGTGTGTGTCTGTGTGTGTGTGTGTGTGTGTGTGTGTGTGTGTGCGTGTGTGTGTGTGTGTGTGTGTGTGTGTGCGCGTATGCATGTGTGTGCGTGCGTGTGTGTTTTGGCTTCTGGGTTCAGGAATGATAGTCTGCATACCTGTATGCTAACAAATAGTGAAAAGATTAACACCCCTTTTTATATTTGTGTATCTTAAATGTAGCAGTAGCAACAAACCGCCATGTGTGGTACTTCCCTCTGACCACGGACTTCACATGGTACATTGCTTTAATAGGTTGAGCCACTGGGAATCCTTTTGTGGCTGGTTCATTGTATTTTTATAAAAATAAATCAATGTTGTACTTAAAGCATACCTCTTAAACTGTATGGAACTGAAAAGATACTTTGGGTTCTTTGAGGTCGTGGCATGTTCATTTGATTATTTCAGAGAAATGTTGAACGCTCAATATTGGAGCAATTAGAAGCACTGTGGTCAGAACTGATCGATATGATGGACGAAGATGTGCAAATAAAGTCCAGCGATAAGAGAAACCCTAACTGAAATTTAATTCTCTGAACTCAAACTTTATGTCTTCTTTCATGTCAAGTTGCTCAAGGAATTTCTTACGAGGAAGCTATTTTAGAGCCAGGCAGGTGTGTCTTTGGTATCCTGACAAAGAGGCAACACTCCTGCTGTGTGTCTGAGATGGGACATTTGTGGTCAGAACACATGAAAGAAATGGGAATGAAAATAGATTTCAGAACCTTTCCTAAAAATGGTCCTAGGCAACCTTTCTGTCTTTCTGCATTTTAAATTAAATTCAGATTTGAATCAGCTTTCTTGGCTTTTTGTGTGCATGAAAACTGCGAAGAACTATAAACAAGTTGCAGCACTTGATGTGATGTGACAAGAAAATTGTCACTTTAATGTCAGTTGTTGATATTCCCATAAGCATGTGTTTAGTCTTTGTGTATTGATGCATCCTTGTTCATTATAATCCATCTATTTCTTCATTCAGTACCAACATGTTTATTTAGGCTATATTTCAGTATAGTCCTTCTATAATAGTCGGCAATTTTATTTTTATATTTCTAAGAAAAGAAGAACCAGGGAAATTCTGAAGTGACCTACATCCACTGTAAAAAGTGGAAAATGTGAATTTCTCTGAGAGCAGAAGGCCTCCAGGCTGACTTACAAACATTATTGAATTAGACCCGGGCAAAGATGTAAACCAGAGTAATTTGTTCCACAATAATCCTTTTCTAGCATCAAAGGCTGTAGGGTGCATCCATAGTTCAAAAAGCTCTCACACTCTGACACGAGTGTAACATAAAGCAAAAGTCACGTGCGGTACATTT
Source organism: Gymnocephalus cernua (assembly GCA_023631565.1). Taxonomy (NCBI): domain Eukaryota; kingdom Metazoa; phylum Chordata; class Actinopteri; order Perciformes; family Percidae; genus Gymnocephalus; species Gymnocephalus cernua. The sequence continues at coordinate 8,437,213 of CM042434.1, read as the reverse complement.
TCTTGTTTATATCTACTTTCTTGCACAATACTTGCATAACACAAGACTTCTTCTATTGTATCTTCTGAAAGCATTACATTGCATGGCTTTACAAATATTGTGACACTTGTAATTCACTTTGAGAATAAGTAGAAAATAAAATAAGTAGAAAATGAGTCAAAATAGCTTGAGTTTGGGAATCAGTTTTAATTTATATTTGAATTTATTAATTTTAATCTAAAATTAAAAGTGTTTCTAAAATGTCTTAAAACAAGCTGAAAGGGAGCACACGTTCTTACATAGACATTCACATTTACTTTTGTTTATATTATAATATAGTTATAATCCATAATATAATCCATGCTCTGTAGACCATGAAGCCCATAGCAGTTGGAGTATACACTCACTTATTAAGTAAGTAAACATAAGTAAACACTCTTATTGAGTGTTTAGTTATGGAATTAAAAATAAAAGTGTTCCTTTCTATTTTGCCTCATGCAGGTGGTTCTTTTCCTCCTCCACCATCTGTGAACTGCCAATGTCTCGTGCTGCATTCATTTGAATTGTAAACACCTCTGCTTCTTCTGATAGAAGTCCCTCTAGCCACTGATAGATGCAAACAATTTGCTCATTGCTTCCGTTTCGTAGCCAAAGCCGATGTGATGCCCGCCAGATGAAAAAACTAATGAAGAAAAAAGAAACTAATAACGTTAGAGGCAAAGAAGCTTGGAAGGCTTTAACAATATCCTCTTCCTCAAATTAAAGTCTTGTCTCCCGTCTTCCTCAAACACCTCATCACTACATTAATTAAATGTCTGTACATCAAGCATGTATAATAGTAGATATTTAGCACTGTATTTTATTAATGCCCCTGTGGATTTGCATTTCACTGAAAGTGATATTTACATTCACTGTTTCCACGAGCTGCAAATCTCAGGATAGTAATAAGTAGCGTAGAGTAGATTTATGTATGTATGTATGTATGTAGTTGGGAAGGTATTTAATGATATTTGTTTGTTGTCTTCTGCAGGTATGACTACGTAGAGATCCATGATGGGAACTCGGAGACGGCTGACCTACTAGGGAAGCACTGCAGCAACATCGCCCCTGCACCAATCATATCGTCAGGGCCCTCACTCCACATCAAGTTCGTATCTGACTACGCCCACCAGGGGGCGGGCTTCTCGCTGCGCTACGAAATCTTCAAAACCGGTAAATGGATGCTACTGTTGTTGTTTGATGTTTTTCACCTGTACTTGCTCTAATAAAATAATGTTACTTTTGGTACAGACAAAGTAATAGAAGCAAGGTATGAATCATAGTTTACCTTTTTAAATTATAGTGAACTCCCAAAGTTCCTATATGATAATAAATACTGAACTGTATATCATGCGGGAAATGTGTGTCAAATCAGGAGAACATGTTAGATTTTTAATAGTAGTGCAGCCGAAAGAAGGCATTTGGGGTTTTGATATTTCACTCAACATAGAGATAATGACGCAATGAAACTAGCAGACACAAATAAACAGTCTGTGTGCAGAATATTGTTCTTTATTTCATTATTTGTATTACATAGACAGACTGTAGAGAATTGACAGAAAATAAGGAAAAGAAATTGTGGATGACATGCAACAAAAGTCTTGAACAGGGAATGCTGTGATGGTCAGCGTCTTAAACCTTCCGACTCCAAGATGCACAATATGTACAGTGTTTGACATTGTTATAAAGATAGTTTACCTAAAGTCTATGTTTTGAGATTTCATAGAGGGACATTATCCCTGTAAATGACCCTCACACATGGACAGACTTAACAAAAGAGAACAGGATTTTTAGAAGGATTGCACCTTTACAAAGGCTATTAGTAACTGTATTACAAGCTACTCATAGAGGACTCAACATGCTTCATTAGGTGACCAAGCCTCGTTTATCTCCCTGGTGTGGGAGAGAAAGAGACGAGAGACACAGCAGAGGACCCTTGAGAGCCCTTTAGACTGTCCAGGCGAGACATCTCTCCCCTTCATGGCACTTTGTGTGTGTGTGTGTGTGTGTGTGTGTGTGTGTGTGTGTGTGTGTGTGTGTGTGTGTGTGTGTGTGTGTCTGACATGGCTCCCCTTCACGCCGCCATGGGTCAGCCAAAGCGAGACCAATTGAGATCAAGGGCGAGTGAGACAGAGGGGCGCATAGTGTCGGCCCCACAGCCATCTTGTCCCGTTCCCCCTGAAAGCATTCCACACATGCCCCCTTAATTGAGCCCTGAGCCCTGTTCCCCTGAGACACACACACACACACATGCACAGAGGGCTGAGGTTACTAACACAACACGTGTGGTTGTCGTGTTTCTCACTTGTTGGCACTAGCCTGTTGGGATTTCTTGTGTGTGTGTGCATGTGTGTGTGTGTGTGTGTGTGTGTGTGTGTGTGTGTGTGTGTGTGTGTGTGTGTGTGTGTGTGTGTGTGTGTGTGTGTGTGTGTGTGTGTGTGTGTGTGTGTGTTTTGTGCCTGACACAGTCCACCTGATGGACTTTAAAACAACAAGGGTGTCAGTGTTCACACCCAAGCACCCCAGGGAGAAAAAGAGAGAGACACAGAAACACAGAGAGAGATTTGTGAATAAAGATTACCAAAAATAAAAACATAAAACATTATTATAGTAGTTTCATGTTTGTAGTTGCTGTATAGAAACAATAGTTAGTAATTAATTGTAAACATTCAGTTCACACTTTCAGTACATTACTATTGTTTATAAAAAGAGTGAATAAAGTCATGTCACATGTAAAAAGTTTAGGAACAAAGCAAAACATTTTTCTTTTTCTCTCACAATAGAGATTATAAAAAAAGGTATTGTAAATCCAAGGGTGGTACAATTCCCTCTACCCAAAGAAGAGCATGCAATCCTTGAGATTAAAACATGAAAGTAGCCATTGTTGGAGTTCAAATGATTCACAAGACCACATTGGCAGGATGACATCATTTGCCTTCCATAACTGTTACAAATCACTGTTGCATATCTGTTTTATGATGTGACATTGTTCTGGTTAAAGTTTGGTTAGCTTTAGGGAAACATCATGGTTTGGGTTAAAATAAGTACTTAGTTAAAGGATCTTCGAGATTGTAACTTTGAGGTTACAGAACAATCATAGTCATTTTCAAAAGAAACCCACATTGTCTGATGGTATGAAACTGGAAACCGACAGCGGTCTTCATTTGAAGTCATTGAAGTCTGATGTTTTGTTCCATACCGACTTCTGCTAGAGGCTGCTGCAGGAATTCACTTGAATTTAAACAAATGTCATTTGGGGGCATATGCTGAAACGACAATTCTGTAGTTTTTCTTGGTTGGATGGTCTCTATTTAGAGGTAATCCTACCCAGGTTACCATCAACTAGAGACATGATTCTCTCTGTTTCTCTCTGTTCTCTGTTTGTAAGGACAGCTGCTTCGATTGATAAATTATACATTAGCATATACTGGACTTCCTCAGCTTTGTGTGTGTGGCTGTCTGTAGATGTGTCTTTCTGTGCCCAGCCTTCCCTGGCAGTAATAATGGAGCCATTTGGAACACTCAAGCTGTTGCCATACTGCTAACAAGATCTTGTTATCCTGTAAGGTGCAGCAGAACGTCTGGTTACGTGGGTGACTAGATTTTGTGAGTGTGTCAGGGTGTATGTGTGTTATACATACTGTATAGCCTCACAGTAAACTGTCTAAATATGTATCTGTCTGTGCTACCCCTGCACATTCTGTTCTGTTCAACCTGCAAAGTCTCTTGTGTATTTCCCCATCCTCCACTTACTGGCAAATATACTCTCACTACTTTAAATATGGGGAAAAACAAGGATAGAGTCACTTGTAGAGAAAAGGTTTCAAGTACAGCTGTACTTTTTGTGGTATAATCTTTTTTTGTTAATTCAACTTTTTAAACTTTGTTTTCAAAGTTCATTATTTCAGCTCTTTGTATTTATTGTTTAATTGGAAATTATCAGTTTCTTTTTCAAAATTAAAAAAAATGTCTAAGAAAATACAATTTGGGCCGCAAACAGTAGTTTAAATTAATTTGTATAATCACTTTGTGGGACTTATTTGACTTTTCTGCCCATTTTTCTCTTAAATCCCTGTTGCAGGAAGTATTTTTGGGGACAGGAAACAAATGTTTGTATGTATAATGTGTGGGGAAATTATTTTAAACCAAGCTGCTCTTTTTTAACAAACCTGGCGATTTTTTTTTATTAGAATCCTTTAAATCTAAAATGAGTAGTCTTGTTCCACTTTACTAGCATTGGTAATAGCTTTGCTTTTCTCTTCTTGATTCCTTCATCCCTTTTCGGAGTATTTAGGGGGCGGAGGTCTACTGGGGTGTGTGTTTTGGAGTGATGAGAGAGAGTGTGTGTTTTGGAGTGATGAGAGAGAGAGTGTGTGTGTGTGTGTGTGTGTGTGTGTGTGTGTGTGTGTGTGTGTGTGTGTGTGTGTGTGTGTGTGTGTGTGTGTGTGTGTGTGTGTGTGTGTGTGTGTGTGTGTTGGAGGATTACTGGACCCCTCAAAGATTAACAGTCTAATCAGTCTGGAAAACGGGCACACATACACATATACAGAAAACCATTTACCATGGAAAACCTAAAACACAAAACCATTAATGTGTCTTTGTTCATTTTACTGTCATTTGCAGAACATATAGTACACATAATACAGCTTGTAAATATGGACATATAACGCATTGATACTAACATACACATAAGTAAAGACATGTGCATGCAGACATCAAATCTAAGGACTTGGACGACCAAAACAATACTAATAATAACACAAAAAAATCACATAAACATGCCACACTTGTTTTTGTTTACAGCTCTATCACTATGGATACTGTAGTAAAATTCCAGCCAATAGGAACACAGCCACCAGAATGTGGCAACCAATCAAAATTCACTGTCTAGGCACTGTGCCCCCAGCTGTTATTGTGACCTAGAACTCTCCAGACACACACACACACACACACACACACACACACACACACACACACACACACACACACACACACACACACACACACACACACACACAAATGCACTGATGCTGGCTGGACGGTTACTCACAAATGCAGGGCAGCTTGCATGTCTGCACGCAAATGTTAACTCCTTTACACGCACACTCGCACACACACACACACACACACACACACACACACACACACACACACACACACACACACACACACACACACACACACACACACACACATTCTCTATTTTTGTCCCTTAGGAGGACATTTCATCGACTTTTCATTTATTCTCTGGACACTTATCCTAACCTCCTATCCTATCCTTAACCACAGTCTTAAACCTAACCTTAACCAAAAACCAAATCTTAACCTTAATTTGACAGTTTACCTGGTTGGGAATAGCCTTTGACCTAAATCATATGTGAGTCTTGATATTGCAACAGATTTCTGTGAGTAACACAAACACACACAGACACACACTCCTCAGGCGGTGTGATGTGAAAGCTATTGTGACAATCCTTCCAATAACTGCTGTTTTTTACATTCTACCAAATACCTTTAGGCACTTCCTCTCTGCCTCTGTCCGACTACCTATCAAGCCAGTTTATTACACCGTCTAACCAATCAGACTGCTTGCTCCACCTCCCCCTGGCTTTCATTAATGAAAGTGGATCCAGATCTGACCCAGTGAGGAGTGAAAGGTGCTCTGCGGTAGGGCTAATGTAACAAATGCACAATAAACTTAAACCTAAGTTACAAATGTAATAGTTTCCTTGGTCTGCAGTGCAGCATATTGTGCCATTTTAAAATACAAAAAAAATCTCAAACAGTGTTTTTGCTTACATCGCTGTTTATAGGACATTTTTTCATTCTGCCACCTACTGATGGAGATTTTATAATTGATATTATGTGACAGATGAATGCAGAATGTTTCTTTCTCTAAGATTTGTTTAAATTGGTTTGTTTGTTAATATTAGAATAAAGCAGTTTGAGTTATGGCAGACTGAGTGTTCCAAGATGGCAAACTGCAAATTGCATTGGGATAGTTAAAGGGTTGGTTGTCTTGTGACAGTTTGCTTTCATATATCAGTGTTAATTTGGTTGAATGAGTTTATTGTGGAGGGAAATCCCTGCTGTGATTCATTGACAGAAGCTCATATGTAATGTCAGAGGAGCTTCACCAACATGAGCCTCCAACTTCAATGACACTGAGGTAGAATCTAAACACACATATGGAAAAACCAAGCTGTGGTTTTGCAGCAACCATTGAGCTGTGTGTAGGCCTGCGGTGTATGTCTGTCTGTCAGTGTGTGTATGTTAATTCACCAGTGCATGTGTGTGTGTGTGTGTGTGTGTGTGTGTGTGTGTGTGTGTGTGTGTGTGTGTGTGTGTGTGTGTGTGTGTGTGTGTGTGTGTGTGTGTGTGTGTGTGTGTGTTAGAGCTCAGAGGGAATAATTGTGGGTTTGATCTGACTAATAGCCCAGTGGCATGAAAGACAGTTTGAATGAAAGTAGATGTCTGCATGACAGCATACCAGACACACAGACATAATCACACACACACACACACACACACACACACACACACACACACACACACACACACACACACACACACACACACACACACACACACACTGACAGACCTTGTCTTGTCTCCCTGAGATCAGTGAGCCATAAGCACCAGCGCCAGATCTACCCAGCAACACACACACACACACACACACACACACACACACACACACACACACACACACACACACACACACACACACACACACACACACACACACACACACACACACACACACACACACACACACACAGATGGGAAGTGAGGAGAAGAATAGGAAAATGAGACAGTAGGAGGAAAGGGAACGATGGAGCTTTGGAAGATGAAAAGATGCATGGGATGAGGGTAAAAAAAAGAACAGCAGGAGAGAAGAAAGATCAGGAAAGAAAAGGAGAGAAGAGGGGTGATACACAAGTTTAAAAAAGGAAGGAGAAATAAATGAGGAGAGAAGAGCAGGACATAAGTCATAGAAAACAGACAGATGTACAAACAGATTTTGTACAAAGCAGTTTTGAATATTTAAAAAAAATGTAATACATTCCTTTTTGGGTTTTAGTTTATTTTGAAAAATGAGAGAGAATGTTGAGAGGGGACAGACTGGAGAAAGACAGGAGAAAGGAGGGCACAAGTGTTTTTGCAATGTTCATGAACATGAAGTAATGAGAAGGGTATAAAATTGCTGCCGGCAACAGAACTTGTCAGGCGTTCACTCTACACACACACACACACACACACACACACACACACACACACACACACACACACACACACACACACACACACACATGCTCATAGTCACACAGGCTGGCGGTATCCAGCCACTGACTATGCAGGGGGCCAGTCGTGTCAGTGACGTGAGACAGTGTCTGTGTGTGCGCGAGTGTGTGTTTGCTTGTATCTGAGATCCATGCATGAGGGGCAAGGTCAGGATAACGAGCAATTTAGACTGGAAAGTAGGACAGAAAAACAGACAAACAGGGATATATCAAGACAAACAGACAATATCCGTCACGTTCAAAAATACATGGTTGCAGTGGAAAATGGATGAGGACACAGATGTATGACAGGCATTCAGCAAAGAAACCAAAATAGGGAGCATGTATTTGGTGTATTTTATTTTCTGCAATTGTAACCATACCATAAACACAAATTACTTTGATTTTGGCATGCATATTCCTAGACTGCTGCTGTGCAGGATCAGTAAAATTACAGAATAAGCTTATTATTTAAAATGAAAGTAAAAGGGAACGAAGGGTGGATACAGTAAAACAACATATTTTACATTGACAAAAGCTTGTTTTATCATGAATGTCACAGACTTACTATAAATAAAATAAAAATAAAAAACGCATGGACTCACACAGACAATTTCCTTATTGACAGCACTAAAAGCCAATTACATTTACTCACAATACTTACTGTAAGTATGAAAAAATACATCCAAAGCCTAAAAAGACTTTTGGTTGCAGTTATACGCACAAAGTGGAAGCTGTTATGCAGCCAATGCAGCTATAGACAGGTTGTTACATATACAGTAACTGTACATGGACACACTCACACATGTATAAATGCACTTTCCATTCCAGAATACACACACTCTCTTAATGTGTTCTTCCTTTCTCTTCATTTAGTCATGCAAGCACGCAAGCACAATAGCAGACACCCAAACACACTGGAGAGAAATGGGTTACCATAAGAGGCTTAGACAGTGTGTGTGTGTGTGTGTGTGTGTGTGTGTGTGTGTGTGTGTGTGTGTGTGTGTGTGTGTGTGTGTGTGGGTGTGTGTGTGCATGATGATATCTAAAGCTTCTCATAACTGTTTGACCACCCAACCATGATACTGTCAACAGATTCTACATCTGTCTTTTCCTACCCCTATTTCTCTGTTTACATCTTTTTCACTTGCATATTTTCATGTTTTTCTTTGTTACTATCTCTCCTAGCTTAATTTTATTTCACACTGGTTTTCTTCTCTCGCTGTGTCTTTATATTGATCCTTCTGTCTCCTTTTAACTCCTCAATCTCTTTGTTAATACTCATAGAGCACTGTCTCTTTTGGGGTTGAGGTTGACCCTGCATTTTTCTCAAGTCCTGGTAGGGATACAGCATCTCTGGCTTGTGCTCTGCTGTATCTTTGTCTTTACAGATGGAACAGTATTAAACAGTTACAGTTTTAGCACTTCAAAAGGCTGCTCGGTAAAATATTATGTTATGGTTTTTAAGGTGCATATCAATAACCTAAATGGCCATTTTGAAGTTACATCACTCTCCGCACGTTTGGATTAGCTTTTTTTTCTTTACTTCAGCACACAAGTTCAGACTACAGCAGTCCTAACTGTGCTCTAAATACTTCTACATGTTTTCCAACAATCACAGTAACTACATTTAAAGTATATAAAGTGGAGCGGTGATAATTTCACATAGCCAGACTTCTATCTGGTCAAAGAGGATGAGATGGCTGTACTGGGAGTTATGACATTGCGTTCAGTCTGGACAGTTTGAAGGCAAGCATCGCATCTGAGCATTAGTTTGAAGTATACACGCTAGAACTGTCAATCTTCCTCTATAATACCATTCAAATGTATTTATTGTTTTAATATTCGAATAATATTTGACTATTTTATGCTCAAATGCAACCTGTTATTACAGTTTTTCTCAATTGTTTACACAAATACTGGTTCTTGAGACACAATGACCACAACATGTAACTCATGCACCAACCCCCTGAACCAATTCTGCTAAACTACAAGCACAATTCCTGCTTTACACTCAAATTTCAGTTCTAAAACACACTCTTTTCAAACCACTACACACAATTATCTGCATTTGGCACAATTTTCATGAAGAAAATCTCTTGTTTTCACGAGGAACACACTGCCATTCAAATATGCACACTGACTCATCACATGGGCAAACACCTGTCACACAGTTTTACAATTAGTGATCAGAGGTTTAGCATACAAGGGCAACAGGTGAGCTCTTCTGTGTCGTTTCTGCTTGGCCAGGGGAAACATTGCTTGTGATGTGGATGAGGTGCTGTGGCCAGACCCAAACACAACACTGCAACTGTATACAGTAAATTCTTCTGTTGTTTTGTATGTAGACCACTGTAGGTGCAACTTTGTGTTGGTTGGGATGTACACTGTGTACATTATTTTTGTGGGAAAAATAAAATATATTTGTTACCGTGTATTTGTGTGTTCTGAGTATGAAAACAATATTCTCAAATCTTTTACAACACACTTGTGTATGTACTGTATGTAGTAAGTGTAACACTGAATAGAAAAGGCCTAGGTCATTATGATGAATGGAGACAAAGTGTTTTCCATTACTGTAATCATAGTGTTTTACATTGAGCACATCAGTGTTCAGCTGGTTCTTATAAATGTCTATTCATATGATGGCTTGTGTGTGTCATTTGTAAACAAAATACCATTTTGAGAAGAAATAACATTGTTTTGAACATAAGGTTTCATTTTGCAGGAGAAGTGAGGGCTTTTGCCCATTGTGTGTGTGTTTTTAGATTTGTGTGTAGAGTTCTGAGAGTATGAGGCATGCTTTCAGAAAATGGGTGTAAACAATCGAGAAAAACTGTAATATGTACTACACTACTCAGGCTTATGCAATGTCAATGCCACTAAGCATGTGGTTGTTGTTACATGTTCTGTTCACTAGAGGGACTTCTAACAATAGCCTGGCCTTGAAGGGGACCTACGTCATGGCGGCGGCACATTGCACGCAACTTTCTTTACATTCATTTTCCACCACGAAGTGTAGTGAAGCGTATCTGTTGTAAAGGCTAACGGTGCTCGGTTAGCACAATGACATCATGTTAGAAAGTACAGCCGAAACAATGTCATAAACTAGCTAGCTATGATGACAACGGCATTATTACCTAAGACAAACGGTGCTGTCGCTACTATTTTAGTGATTTATAAGCAACCTTTTGCAGATTGTCATGTTACTGAGAATACAACTATTAGAAGGTAATATATGAAGTCGAAGCTAACTCAAACTAAAATAAACTTTAGCTGTATCCATGAACTCCCAGCTAAGCTAACACTACTATAACTCGTGACACAGTTAGGATTAGGAAACAAGAACCAGCTAACTAATGTCAACATAAGCACTTTGGCTCGATTTTTAAGTCATGTTAAAACTTCTTAGCATTAGCATTAGCGCATTAACGTTAGCTCTGCTAGCTAGCGCGCTGAAATCATGTCTGATAGAATGTAAACAAAGCGGTGGCCTTTATATAACGAGCAGTGGTGAAAGTTATTAAAGTCTAGTCCATGGCTGTATTAAGAAAACTAGCTAGCTAGTCATGTTATGAAAGGAAGTGGAAGTGACTGAAGGCTGCTCTTTTTCCCGTTTCCTTAATTTACTGTAGCAATAACAGCGCCGCCTACAGGCCTGGCATATGAAGTAGCGTGTTGAGTCATTTACAAATGGATTCATGTGGACGTGAATTTTCTTGAACCGAATCCAGGGAAGACGGACGCGTTTGCATCCTAACGTCTTCATGTGGACATGGCCTAAGCTTAGACCTCACAATGCCTTATGTTTCTCACTCCCACTAACTTATTGTTTGACGTGACATGAGTGACACATGCGGGTAGGCCAAGGCGTGAAGGAGATTAGCTAACGTTAGCCAACATATTTATTAAAAAAAAGTCACGAGTTGTAGGATTCGTATAGTAGCCTATTGATTTTTATTTTACTATTCGAATTATATTCAACTTTCGGTATTTGTTCGGTATTTGTTCAAACATTCATTTCATCTGCACAGTCTATGGTGTTAAACTACTGTAATACATTTTCTATTTAATAGGCTATATGTCTCTTAATTTACATTTTGTGTCTGTGTCTTCATTCCAGGTTCAGACTGTTCCCGGAACTTCACTAGTCCCTCGGGTCTCATTGAGTCGCCGGGCTACCCTGACAAATACCCCCACAACCTGGAGTGCTCCTTCATCATCATTGTCCCTCCCAGCATGGATGTGACCCTCACCTTCCTCACCTTTGACCTGGAGAACGACCCCCTGCCGGGTGGAGAGGGGGACTGCAAGTACGACTGGCTGGAAGTGTGGGACGGGCTCCCGGCAGGTGAGACATTGATCAACTGGATGTGTTTATGCATCAGGATCATCACGTGCCAATGGCAATGATGCTGTTGGTTAAGTTTTGATGGAAATGTTAAACAATAATTTAACCATTTCACGAGTCAATACACAGAGCAAAGTTAAAATGGTGTGTACTCTATTCTGCCCTGCCTACATCATTATTGACTGAGGTGGAGTAGCAACTATTTTAGTAGCTATGCGTTGGCAGATGAAAGCTCAGCTTACAGGCAGGATTTTAGCATCAGCTGTGGAGAAACAACATAACATTGAAGGGGAAAATAAAATAGGAGTTGCTGAGAGGAGGGAGAAAAGGTGAGAGGAAGAACGGTAAAGGGCTAGGATATTTTTGGTCTAGCTGCGAGAAGGACTGGAAGAGTTTAGAGGGACAAATCTAAGGCACAAAGGCCTTGGATTGGTTTCAAGAGATGGAAGAGGTAGAAAGGAAAAAAAGAGCAGTGGAAGAGCAAGGGAAAGGTCCTCCACTGTTGGGAAGACTGGCACAAAGGAAGGAGACGCTGAGAGGAATAGATGAAGGCCAGAAGAGCTCTGGCCTGCCTTCAAGAAGAGCACTGGGAGAAAAGAGAACTAGGATGGGTTTTGAAGGGAGTTCAGCAAGTTGGAATGGAAGAGGAAGTAAGCTTCTTCTCAGAAAATAAACCTTTTCTGTATTGTATACTATTTATACTGTTTTGATCATTTTATTAGTTATGTGATACTTATTATTTCCATGCCGTTTTTAGTTTTACAAATTGAACAATTTGACTGGGGACATTTTCAATTGCTTAATTCCCAAATCAAGGTACATGGAACGTATCCAGCAAAGACTAAAAACACCATTTACAGCAATGAAGAGCAAACAATGGCGCTTTTCTTCTTATTAATAACTTTGCTGTAAATATGAATTTAGCCTGAGGAAGGAAGAAAAGTCAGATGGTACTGTACAAAGAAAAGAGGGTGGTTAAATGAGGATAGGAAGAAGCCACAACATATTTACTCCTTCTTCTTCTTTTATTCAGGGAATAAATAGAGGAGGTTAAGCAAAGTTGAAAGTAAAAAAAAAATTAAAATGACCAGAAAGGCAAGAAGAGAGGGATGGAAGAGAAAGAGAGGATAAAAGGCTCCTGCTTTAAGAGATGGAGAGAGACTACAAGTGAAAGTGAAATGAAGTGGGAGGGAGGAGGTTGAAAGGGAAGGAAAAATACAGGATGAGATTTAGATTTAGAGGTGAAGGACCAAGTTGATAAACAACCAGAGATGTAAGTTCTAACTTGATTGGAGTGAGTGCAACAAACCAATTAAGTACAGAGAGAGAAAACAAGAATATGTTTTTTTGTGTGCCATTTACCTTCCATGTATGTGCATGGGTATGTGTTTGTTCTGTGACGGGCAATTCAACGGTTTGCTCTGTCTGCATGGGTCAGGCAAGTCAAGTTTAGATGCTGCTGAAATTAAACTCATTAACACAGAGGGAGAAAGAGAAATGAGACTATTTGCTAGATTATTACTAGACTTTTTTAAAAAGATCCCTATTTTAAATTTCCACCCATTCCAAAAGGGAAGAGAAAAATCAATTGCACTGATCGATTGGCAGCTATTTTCTTTCTCTTCCTCCTCCACACAGTATCTGTGTGTGTGAGAGAGGAGTCAGGGATGAATCTACTATCTGTGCTCCTACTCCTTCACACACACACACACACACACACACACACACACACACACACACACACACACACACACACACACACACACACACACACACGCACGCACGCACGCACGCACACACACACACACACACACACACACACACACACACACACACACACACACACACAGGGCTCTAAATCAATCATCTGTTTGTGTTGACATATACAAGTTGTGGTATTAGAGAAGAGGACAGTTAGAGGAATCACTTAGATCCATGGATGTAAGCACACATCTACTATATATAGCACACATTGTAAAACCTTGTCCAGTCCAGAGATAGAGTTGATAGATGAAGGGAGGAGAGGTAATGACATGAGAGGGTGGAGTGATGAGCAGGTCAGTGGAGGACGGAGTGATAGAGATAACACAAGAAATAAGCATAAAAAGTGCCAGTAGCAAAGGTCAGAGGCATAAAGGGATTAAGGGATAAAGGGATTGATAAAGGAATAAAAAATGATATAATATTTACACCTGGATGAGTGAGAACATTGTAACGTCTTGTTAGAGCATCATGAGTAACAGATAAACCAGCAAATTATGGTGAATTTTAACACACTGAATGCTTATCCAATACTTATTGTCCGATCGACAGTGGGCCCTCTGATTGGTCGATACTGTGGGACCAGGGTGCCTCCTGAGATCCAATCATCTACCGGGATTCTCTCTCTGGCCTTCCACACTGACATGGCTGTGGCGAAAGATGGCTTCTCCGCTCGATACAACATGACGCACAAGGAAGTCAGTGAGAGTAAGTTTAATTTAATTGAATTTTTTTTAATACTGCGTTTTTTTGTTTTGTTTTGTTTTTATAAAATAAATGCTCAAGTATTGGTGTAAATGTCTTCCTCTCCTGCTTTTGCCCTCTTGTAGCTTTCCACTGTAGTAATGCATTCGGACTGGAATCAGGAAAGATCACAGATGACCAGATCACAGCGTCGTCAAGTTTCTACGACGAACACTGGCTGCCACGACAGGCCCGACTCAATTACCATGACAACGGATGGACACCCAATGAAGACAGCAACAGGGAGTACATACAGGTACGGGTATTTTGGAGACCTGGAGATGTGGTGCAAACAAAGTAGGATTCAAAACTTTCATTCAAAATGACTCTATTGACAGATGCTTAAAACTGAGCAGTACACCTAAGGATGAACAGATGTACATGTAAGAAGTTTAACTGATCTCTTCATCTCTGTTAAACATGATCTGATGTCACACCTACTGCTCAGAAGTTGAGGTAAACCCATGCCCTAGAAATTACTTTACAATGTATTAGTAAAATAAATAAAAATCTATTTAGTAATATATTAAAAATGATTTCTAGGAGAAAGGATTAGGTACACGTAGCATTTTTATTAAAGTTTTTAGGGGTCTTCTTTTTCATCAGGATGTGACACAAATCCATGATCCCACTCCTGAAATACAGAATCTTATTCTTGAAAAAGTTTACTCTGTCGAAACTAAAAACAAATTGCACTCCTATTTTAATAGCACCTTTTTTCTTGCGTTGACATGTCACACATAATAACTCCAGCACAGCTATATTTGTGTCAGTGTGTGTGTGTGTGTGTGTGTGTGTGTGTGTGTGTGTGTGTGCGCGCGTGTGTGTGCGCGCGCGTGTGTGTGTGTGCGCATGTGTGCGTGTGTGTGTGGGAGAGCGAGTGAGTGAGTGAGTGAGTGAGTGAGTGAGTGAGAAAGAGTAAGTGGGAGGTGTAGTGATATCAAGGTTTAGCAGCTAGATGCCTGGGTAAGGCATTGTTTCCCGTATTTTATCACAGTGCCAACTTCCTGCCATCCCTGTGCAAAGCGTGAATTATGAGGCTGTCTGGGTGGTAGGGGAAAGGGAGTGTGAGGCTCACTCACCACTCAGACAGAAATTAATTCAAACCAGCCTGCAAGGCACTCTTCAGTTATATAAACAACAGATTATTTTGTTGGGTGTCACCTTCCTGTAGCCTTGCAAAGACCCACAGGTTTTACTTTACTCATTGTCAACAAGCTTTTTTGGAAATAGGCGTAATATCATGTTATATATAAATAGACAATGTTATCAGTTTGAACCCTTCCTCTACCCAATGTCAGATGCAGTCTTCTCTATTTTGTAGAATTTTAAAAGCAAGTTTTGAGAACCAGAAATCATCATCTTCGCCTTTTGCCAACTGGTCAGGTTGCTGGCTGCTTGACTCTCAGATTTCCTGACCAAAATCT
>CM042434.1:7756629-7796629 GCA_023631565.1 Gymnocephalus cernua | reverse complement strand
TGTGGCTGTCTAGTCCAGTCAAAATAGTAACTTTCGTGAGTGTGCATTGGGCTATACAAACGGTTGCATAACACTTGGCAAAGGATGCAGTGTCACATAAGAGGATTCTGGTTGTGGCAGGCTATGGAGAGTGTATGTGTTCAAAGGATCACGATGAAATTTAGGTTCCTGATAAACACACTATATGAGCTGATTTCCCTCACACGGATTGTCATCTTGGAAATGAGTTTTGAATGTTGTCTTACAGAAATGGATCACCCCAAATGCTTCCATGTTGAGGCCGCCCTTTGGTGAAAGAGTAAATACTGTACGCCTTCGCTCCAACTCTGTTTTTTTCTTGCAGTGAGCTTCATGAGTTCTCCATTTATTTTCTGAGCCACCTCCCTACTTTTGACTTTAGAGAATGCTTTAACCTTTAAACAGGAATGCCTACTGAAGAAGACCAGCATATGATTATCAGAAGGCTCATCTAAAGTGATTTTAAATGGGAGCCAGAGCAAGAAACGCTGTTACTGTTTATAATAGCAAACCCTGTGTGGAGCTGCCCCGTTTCATTGTCTAAATAAGATGAGCCATTTTATGTAAATCTTTTCTTCTCCGTCCTGAGGTTTAAACTGAATGGCAAATCCCATTTGGAATAGACTACTCAGGCAATGCTGCTCGTGCTCACATGAGTAGACAAGTTGGAGAAAGATCTATATATTTCTCAACATCCTTTAGTGCTAACACAAGCATCCAGTGGGCAATGGCTCTGAGTAAATGCAATAATGCAATCAAAAGGCTTCAGTCTCAAATGCATTTTTTATTATTCTTTATTTTTTACCCAACTTACAAATTGGACCATTTTGAACTGTGCACATCTGGAATGTCACTGCACCTGCATCAGCCAGCAGTAACCCTGTTAGCACTCTGCAGTTGTTGCTGTTTATTGATTCCCACAAAGAAACAAAGAAAATATACAGTTTCAACAGTCAACACTACTGACACTTCTAAGTTGCACTCCCTTTTTTCAAATTAAAGCTAGACTATATGTGGTAATACAATTAATGATGGCACTTAATGTTAGAATGGAGAGCAGCTTTGGATGCCAACATGACAGACAGAAATGGTAAGAAGAAAAAGGCAACACCTTATGGTAAGGGTATATGAATTATCAGGAATTCATGCATGAAAAAGCATGAATTCATTCATGTAGGACTTCATGAACTATCAGTAATGTACAGAATTAATTGTAATGCAGGAACAGTACGTTCATTAGTTCATTAACTAAGGGAGAACAATGCTCACCCAAGTAGAATATATATATATATATCCTATAATTTCTTGACAAAAATAATTGTCTGAGGGGTCACAAAGATGATTGCTGCATAATGCCCCCATTAATCATATATTATTTATCAATGTTATAGATGGACCAGGTCAGCCCTTTATTTGAAGGGCCATGAACATGAAGAAGTAAGGTTTAGCTAATCATGATTACAACACTACAGTTCATGTACACTGCTGTGACATCTTTCACTCGGTGACTCATAAACATCTCCGGAGACCCTTAGTGCTCATTAGACCAGCATTTCTTCCCTCTACAACTGATTTGTAAAACTTCAAGGAAGGAAACAGAGAAAGGAAGTACACACCCAGACAGAGTGTCACCCGAAGCAACCCCAGTGCTCTGCAGCTCTGGTCCCATGCCAACCAGCCCTGAGCTGTTTACATCTAAACTTACACAAAGAAATAGTTTGTGAAGGGATGCATCATCAAAAGTTGTTAGAATAGTAAACAAACATTTTAAATTTAAGCTGGGCAGATCCGAGAGGAGCAGATGTTCTACACTAGAGACAATGTTTGGATATTAAGTATAATGCATTGCATTATGTTTTGCGCTAATTGATATTCTTATATTAACACTGGGTCAGTTGACTATGTGTAATGTTGCGGTTACTGGCAGTAACACACCCATAGGGAATGATCACCTGGCTCTGCAGTTCTCCTTAGGTTTATGGTGCATTGTGTCCCTCAGGAATTGGTGGAGACCAAAACAGAGCTAAAAGGAAAATGAATATTGTCAGACGGCCAGAAACAATTCCAAGTGAATGCTAATGTTGCTCCGAGTCTGCTAGATGTGTTTGTGGGTAACTAGTTAACTATTGCTAGCTTAGCCAAAACAGTTTTATAAGTTGATGATACTGTATATCAGTATTTTTTATTTGGAGTTTTTCTAGGCCCCTAATGCGTTGCGTCATTCTCAAATGACGCAGTATGAGTTATACAGAAAAATTAGTCGTACGAGAAAATATTTCTGCAAGTGATCAAACGAGTAACGCAAAGCAAAGAGTAATTATGCAGGTGGTGTAAACACAAAGTTTGATTATGAATTAAAAAGGTAAAGATAACATCTATGTTCCAGTAGAACTACATGAAGCAGGTCATTAAAAAAAATAATAATCTGGCTCCTCTGGTACCACTTACAGCCTGTAGTGTGATTTGCAAAAATCCACCACTCCCTGTTCAGATGCACCAATCAGGGCCAAGGGTGATCAGATCTGCCAGTGAGGGGTTGTTATGGGTCCCACACAACGTCTAGGCAAGGCCCGCCCTACAAAGCAGCCCGATTGTTTGGGGTTAGGCATTGACCTTGAGTACTTAAGGTTAGGATAGCCTGAATCAGGTTCCGTTACCTTGCGTAAGCATGGACGCCTAGCTAATAGTAGCATGTGAATGCTATTGAAGGCCAGATTTTGCCTAGAAGTTTCAGCTGGCAGATTCTGCAGGAACTGGCAATAAATGAGAAGATGAAATAAAGCACCCATTGTTTCAAAAATGACCAAGAATTCTGAGTTATAGAGTACCTGCACGTTGTGTGAGAAACAAAGAGTTGGACAGGCATGACAACATTAACTTAGGGCAGTCGGCAACGTTCAGTTGATCTTCACTGTGTAACTGTTTATTCTCTTCTTTTGTGTCACCAACATGCAGACTCTACGGCGCGCTGACAAATTGCACGTACCTGGTGGCGCTGAAGATGAATTGCTTCTGGCCCAACAGGCTGGTGGATGAGTTCTTCATCCGAGTCCACAAGCAGTACTTCCACAACTGCTCGCTGTCTGGACGGCTTCTCAAGGACCCACCAAATCGCATCCTGGGTCCATTTATTGCAATACCAATCCTGGTTACCCTCCTTATGACGGCTCTGGTGGTGTGGAGGAGCAAACGCAGCGAGGGGATTGTGTAGTGGGGGGAAGGGTGGGGGGCCAGGGAAATGATTTATTTGGTTTACAGAGCAAAGAGAAGCAAAAATGCACAGCTGAATGTGATGTGCACCAGGATAGTGACTGATGGAAAAATATTGTAAATATAAAAAAAATCACAGAAACTGCTTTAAAAAAACTTTGGACGTGTGCTACAAGTCATACAGGAAGTCAGACCATGAAACCACTATTACCTACTACAGAAACACGGGAATGAAATGCAGTGCTGAACTTTTCCAGGAGACCTGCTTTACATTATTACTAGGTTACAAAAGAAAATTACTCCGACATCTGTTAGGAAACCCAGGTATTTCAGATTTTATGAGTATATACATATACCGTAAATATACACAGTATGTACAATATGACAATATGTATCTGTCAGTGGATTGTCAGAATGTCTTTGTAACAAGACAACAAACCAGAGTACAGGAAATTGTTTCTCTCGGATGCAAATTTTGTGTTTCCATGCAAAGATATGTGATTTTAACAGATGTGCATTATAGTTGAACTATATACTCTGAATAATGCATATTGCTTAGTGGGAGTAGAATCTGTATGTTTTTAGTTTTCATTTCCTTTCCTCTGCTCATATCAGACACCGTTTGCCTCAATTTCTTGGCATACCTGCAGCTCATTCTCTCCTCTGAATGGGAAACAAAGACATGTTTCTACAGTATAGCATAATGCAAACTGAACAGCTGGAGAAATGCAGCAGATAATGGTGTCACGTACAGATATGCAGTACAGGTGAGATACAGCACGGCATCACTGGGCAGGGGTTGAGGCCTCAATTTGGACGGGCAGTGATGATGTTGTGTTCTGCAGCTTCCATCCTCCATCACCAAGGAAACAAAAATGAAGAAATGCCAGCGGACACAAAGGTAGAAGTGACTGAGAGTAAAAAAGTCCAACATACACAGGCAGTAGTTTGGAGATCTCAGACAGTTAATTAACCAAAAAATGTCCCATTCTGTCTGATTTTGGTTCCTCAAACACCTTTGCTACCCATGTTGGTTACCATATATTAGGGCTGAACGATTCATCGAGTTACTCGAGTAACTCGATTACAAAAATTCCTCGTTAAATTCCTATGACGCGCACTATACGCGCAGGGATCTGATTGTTCCACACGGACCGTTGTTCAGGAAGCACACCACTAGCGCGTGATACATTTTGAATTTAGTTGGCGCGATGGCGGAGAGTAAAGATGTCCAGAAACGGCAGAGAATGTCTAAAGTTTGGGATCATTACATACTAACAAAGGAAGAGAACAAGGTGCAACATTAAGTAGACCTGGCATACCACAGCAGTACGACTTCAATGATTTAGCATCTGAACCAAAAACATCCACTCCGTGCTGTTTCACCAAGCGTCGCTGAAACAAGGTAACGTAGTTTGACTAGATATGATGTTTAGCTTTGATGTTTTTAAGTAGTAAACTTATTCACGTTCAATTGCAAGAGAGTATAGCCTAAAAAAAAAGAACCCCTTCACACACACACACGCATGCACCCTCGTCTCTCTCACTCTTCCTCACACACGGTACGCGTTCACACACAAGCACACACACACACACACACAGGTTGCTAGGTTACCATAGCAAATAGGCTCACCCCAGAAATTATATATTATTTGTTAGTAGCCTAATGGTAAATGCTGCAGGTGTAGAAATCTACATAAAACAGATATTTACTTTGATGTCAGGGCTAGATTACAGCATGAAACTTAATTAAATGAAATTGCCAAATGTTGGAGTTGGAATAAATACCTCTGTTCTTTTGAGAAATAAAACCCAAATGCTTGATAATTTTACAGCCACATCATTTTCGTTATGCATTATTTGTTTTGGTTGTTTAAAAACGCAAAAAAAATTATCCGATTAATCGATCGATAAAGTGCTAGATTAATCGATTACAAAAAGAATCGATAGCTGCAGCCCTACCATATATACATATTCTATCCTGACAATAACCATATTGATTGCATCCAATTTAGGCACTTATGTCTAAATGTTGCAAGAATGAAAAAAAGAACAAAGAGTAGAAAATCACTGTGGAAAAATCACAAATCTAACTACAAAGGGAACATAAAGCAATGGATTAGCCAACGCACATCTCTGCTGAATATTGCCTAAAGCACACTTTGTGTATCATAGGTTTGTATTGATTTATGATCTCCAAATGTGGTACAGTGTGCTGTGTGACCTGTTTCCTCATTGATATTTTTGAATGCTCTCTTTCCTTTATAGATTAATTGACCTGTAGCCCGCCTGTCAGAAAAACACACTTACAGTAAAAGCACACCCACACTTCCTGAACATGATCTTACTCTGTACTTTGTGCCAAAAGCTCTTTGAAAACAGAGGGCAACGTTTGCTATGAAATGTCTAATTTTCTGTTGGAGTGACTTCTAATGATTGAATTTGAAATCTATAATCATGAAGATAAGTTGAATAAAACGTCTGATTAATGTGTATGCTTAAATATGAATCAAGAATCCTGCTATAATGTATGCGTGGCTTAGTACTGCACAACATTGAGTCATAATGAATGCACTGGGTTCAAGCTCCCGTGTCAATTGCCGAAGTGTGAAAAATATGAGAAAGGAAAAACTATGTTTAGTAAAGTGTAAAGAAAACAAAGGCCTCCTGCTTTTATGTCACAAAGATGTGTGACCTGCAGGAATTATCGGCATATGTCATTACATCTTTTCACTCTCCTCTCTCCACATAAAAGCATTGGGTAATAGTAGTGTTGCCTGGACAGATAAAGATTAAATGAAGGTGCAGTAGTCATACAGCATTTTATATTGCACTGAATTTTGACTTTGTATTGGTGCTCTCAGAGGACAGGTCAGCGTGAATCACAAACCAAGGGTAAAATGAGCTCAGAAGTCCATTAGAGCACACAGCTTGTTCTTAATTGCTTATTATGTGATGAAAACGATTAACTTGTCCTCTAAAAGTCTTTTGGGGCAAATCCAACTCAAGTCTGAAGACATTTGAGACAACTACTGCAAGGCAATTCCAAGTCAAGTCCCATGTCATTAACAGACAAGTCTAATTCAAGTGTTAAATCATTTGAGACAAGCCCAAGTAAAGTCTCAAGTCATTTGAGACACATGTAAAGGCCCTGACACACCAACCCGATAATCGGCCGTTGGACAGTCTGGCGAGGTAAGTGACTTGAGTCTGTGCGGTGTTTTCCGTGCCGCCATCCGTTGGAGGGGCCATCTGCCTTCATTTTGGCCGACCTCACATGTTGAGTCGGAAGGAAGGCAGTCCTGAGTCAATGACCAATCTGATTGGTGGAGTGCTAACCTGGAAATGGCAAGCGGGATGAGCGACACTGAAGAAAATCTTTTAAACTTTGTCGATCTGAAATGAAGACAGATTCAGCAAGTGCATGGCCTATTTCTCGCTTAAAATGTTTTCAGAAACAAGTTTCGGTGAACTATCTTCGTAAAATATGATATCGTATTCGCCAGACCCACGTGACGCATTCGTCCAATCAGCTGCCGGTTTTCATTTTTGGGCGACAATAAAGATTAGCGCCGCCTGTTATGGAGACGTATTACATCTCGTCGCTTTGGTGTGTTCCGAGGCACTTTTTTGACCAACTCGGGGAGACTGATCAGTCCAACTGCCTTTTCTGCCGAGGGTCAGACGTCTGGTTGGTGTGTCAGGGGCTTCATTTAAGTGTTCATTTAAGTGTCAAATCATTCAGACCAAGTTTTAAATCAAGTCACAACTTAATTATGGTAAATGTGAATTCTGATGGCGCTGAACATTTCACTCTACTGTGTCGGCCCAGTCCTTTTTTATATAGCTGACAATGAGTCCTTTCAGTGCCCAGGCCTAATAATAAAATATTCAAGGTGTGTGGTTATGCAAGGCCTGCTGTACGCTGCCCTAATCATGTTTTATTGTTCTGGGAATCTACCAGTTAAGTCTTGAAGGTTTGTGCTTTTGCTTTCATGTTAGTCTAATTCTGCAGCTCTGTCGTAGCACTGGTCTAGCAAGGGTTAGGAAGACTCTCATTAACCAGTGGATTTGTAGGCTACATAACGTACCATGTAACCCTACACAGCCTGCTGCATGAAAATTTAATGAGAGTGTATGTTAGGGTGACCATATTTTGATTTCCAAAAAAGAGGACACCCGGCCTGGCCTCGAGACACAATTCAGACAGGCTTATCAGAGGTGAACATACTTTATTATGCCTCAATGGTACAAAAATAACTTCTGTAATAAAATAAAATACAATCTGTTATAAACTGTAACAAAATAATAGCTCTCTTTTCAAATAAATAAATCAAATGAAATAATGTTCTAAATATGACCTCTTCTGTGTCAGAAAATCCAGCTTCAAATAAATATCTCTTAATGCCTTTTCAATGTAATAAGATAAACAATAAAACAGTCTCACAAAGATACTAACTTAACAAACAAAAAGGATATATAGTACTATAATACTCTATAATACTTTTAATCTTTAGTTGTCTTCTTCATCCTCCTTGTCTGCCCATCCATATTTTGCTGTATGTGCCAGCTTTGCACACGGTGCACTCCGCCTCCAAATTGTCCTGACCGGGACGGTACGTCGGAAACTGTTTTTGCAGTTCAACTGTGAAGCACTTACGCTTCGGCATTTTGTGTGCAATGCTGCTCGCTGTCTGCTCTGCTCCCAGTGTATGTGCGCATCGCTGAGCCGTCCACAAGGCACGCAGCCTCTCTGGAATTATGCCACGCAACAAGGTACCGTAGCCAGTCAATTTAAGTAGACGCTTTTGGTCCTATGAAAAACAGTAAAAAACGGACATTTTCATGAATTTATAAACCCCCCCCGGACGCCCCGGACAGTACGTAAAAAGTGGACGTTTGGTCACCCTAGTGTATGTTTTCAAGAGCAGTTAAAGGAATACGGCATCGTTTGTTGAAATAGGGCTTATCACGGTCTCCTCTAGATGTAGATAGGTGGGCAAACGCATTTTTTGTCTCAGTGCATGCATTGTCTGACTAAGCGGAGCCGGCGTTAGCTTAGCTTAGCGTAGTGAATGGAATCCTT
Organism: Gymnocephalus cernua; assembly: GCA_023631565.1. Classification (NCBI taxonomy): domain Eukaryota; kingdom Metazoa; phylum Chordata; class Actinopteri; order Perciformes; family Percidae; genus Gymnocephalus; species Gymnocephalus cernua. The sequence continues at coordinate 7,788,315 of CM042434.1, read as the reverse complement.
TGTTGCCGTTAGCATGTCGCGAGTAAAAGTGAGCCAACAACAACAAAACAACCTAATTACTTCTTGTGGCCTGTGTATTCACAACAAGTACAAATAGCAACGCAAAATAAGACTAGACAATTTCCTAGGCATATATTGATTTGGGACTATATTGGGTGGAAGTAGCCAGCTGAAGCACTGCTACTTATTGGCGCAGAGATATCATGCAGCAACTCTGTGAGTACAGGTCTAATATGGGTCGATCTATCTATCCGTAAAATAACCATGCGTCATGTTTACAGTAATCACTTACTATGTGGACAGCTGTTTATTGGGTCCATTCGGCGTTTTTCCCAGTTGACTTTATCACACCGGGAAAAAAAAGTTGAGGACTGCAGGATGGATCAATGCTGAGAAATCCTCGGTAGCTGTGACACAACTGCGGGCAGCACGCTCATCTTGTCCGGCGGTACATTGTCCCACTCTCCACATCACAGACACTCTATTTCAGTCGTCATATTCCCGCACACTCCCACCACCAGATCATGTTGGCTTTCATCCTCACGTCCTCAGGCTGTTCAGCGATCGCTACCTCCTCCTTCTCCTGTCGTTTTATTCCAAAGCACGCAGCTCCTCTCCGTCCTGTGTGTGTGTTGCTGGCGCGCCCGGAAAGTAGGTGAAGGGTCGTGGCTGGGCGATCTACCTCAGCTGTAGCTAGTTGATTCAACTAAGGACTGCTGCAGTATTTAGACCCGGGCGGAACTCATCTTCAGCGCCAGATCCTTACAGCTACCAATGTGGTAACTCTTCTCCCAGTGTGATAGCTACCTTGTCTGTTCACGTCAGTAATTTCCTTCCTCGTGCTTTGCCCACTGTGTCTGCATGTGATTCTCATGTGTTTTGGGTCAGAGCCTCGGTCGTAACAGCTGCGTGATCTCTGCGCCAAGTAGCAGTGCTTCGGCTGGCTACTTCCACCCAATATAGTCCCAAATCAATATATGCCTAGGAAATTGTCTAGTCTTGTTTTGCGTTGCTATTTGTACTTGTGAATACACAGGCCACAAGAAGTAATTAGGTTGTTTTGTTGTTGTTGGCTCACTTTTACTCGCGACACGCTAACGGCAACAAAGGATTCCAGTCACTACGCTAAGCTAAGCTAACGGCGGCTCTGCCGGACTGAGACAATGCATGCACTGAGACAAAAAATGTGTTTGCCCACCTATCTACATCTAGAGGAGACCGTGATAAGCCCTATTTCAACAAACGGTGCCGTATTCCTTTAATGCTCTGTGTTTGGGCTGTGACAGTTTTACTCTGAAAAAGATGCATACTTTGTCAAAGTGTTAGTCCTTGCACTATTAAATAATAATAAAATAAAAAGCAGTGTGCAGCCTTTTCCCTCTAGGCTCACCATGGTCACCATTGAATACAGAGGTAGAAAGAGCATTGATATGTTTATCTGTTATTTAGATAACTTTTACTCAAGTCTGGGGCGTGAGAGCGTTCAAACAGCGTCAGTGGCGTGAGTCTACGGTTGATGCATGAGAGTTGACAGCCCTGATAGAATCATATAACTGAAAACACAGTATAAATGGGCATTCAATTGGCTTAGGTTATAGAGACAAAATTACTGCTAACATGATAATTGCTAAGCACCTAGAATAGTTTTACGGTCAATTAATGGAGGCAGTGGTTAATGCATGGGCAATTTTAGACCCTTTTTGGGGGAGCTCAAGCCCCCCTAAATTTCATCTCAGCCCCTCTAAAGATATAATAATAAAAAACATTTTTTTAAATGAATTTTGGTGCTTAAAGTTAGAGTTGTAAACTTAGTGACAGAGGATAAACAATTACGGGTTCAAAGGGCTTGAAACAGGTTTAAAAACAGGGGTTAACAGAAACGTAATGTTGGCCAATGGGAGGTGGTTGTGCGGTGTCCCGTCTTTGGCTGAGGCTCTATCTAATCTGTCAGAGGGAGAGCAGACGGTTGTGAAGTTTAACGTTGATAGTCCCTGGAGAATAAATTGGTAATTTCATGGCACAGATTAGAATCAAAATTGAAAGGTAAGCAACTAAAATTGCTGAATGTTAGAACATTGTGTCATATTGGTCGTTTTTACTGTGACTTAAAAAAAGTTTCAGGTTTAGTTAGATCATAGTGTTAATAGTGTCAAAAAACGTTAGCTGACGTTGTTGTTCAGTTGCTAGCTCAGAGATTATCGCTTAATTAAATTACTGATTTAGCAGGGGGGTTAACCCTTTTGCATGCACTATATCCGTGTCACATTCTCATTGGGGGCTGAGCCCCCCTAAAGGTCTGATCCTAGAATCGCCCCTGGGTTAATGTTAGCTAACATGCTAGCTTATGTATTTTGTTGACAAAGGCTAACTTGCTTGCAAACTAATTAGGTAGCTATCAGTTGTCAGCTTCAATGGGAGAATATTTCCTAATATGTGTGGTTAATAAAGTCCACAAAGTTCCTCAGGCAGGATAGGCTACAACAGAACATTGTGAAAAGAGGGCAGGTCAGTCAATATGTGTCTTTTCCTGACATTCGAGGCTGGGCCCTGGGGCATGCTTCAAGGACTGAAAGAAAACAAGATCACACTGTATTACTAATGTCTGCATTTACAATTCTATCAATACGCTACAGTGTGCCAAATCATACAGTCTGCTTACAGCTTCCAATAAACGGTGGCTCCACATGTTTGCCTAAGTCAGTGCTCTTTGTAGCATGTTTTAACATCCTCTGTTTCAGTTAGCCTTGTCTGATTAACCTGCCAGTGAAGTAATCAGTCCATGACACAGGGTAAACATTGAAATAATTCGAAATATTCTTTTGGACAGGTGACCATACTTACAAAAGTAACAAATTCCAATTCAATTCAAAGTCTTATGGTAGATCACTTCAAGGCTTTGGGTGCTGACATTTTTTGGCCGTGACATTTTTTAATTAGCACAAATGATAGGTTAATAACAAGTAGAATATATGATGCTAAAAACCATGCTACGAAAAATGCTACATTAAAACAATATGAGTTTGCTGTCAGCCATAATCTTTTCAACCTACGCTAACTCCTTTTATTATTAAAGATTGGACTCTCCCTGGAGAATTATTTGAGGGAGAAAGGCAACCTGAGGACATTCAGATGCTGACGCCTCACATGGCTGCAAGGGCAGCAGGCATTGTGACAGCAGCAATGATGCACCAAACTGTTAATTATTGTATAATAACCAAGGACACTGAATGGGTTGAGGTCAGACAGATCAGGCTCCAAAATATTTGCCTCAAAGTGTTTTGTTTTGTTGTTCAGATACATTTAATATTGTACTAGAAGGTGCAGCCCTCTCCAGTCACCTCAATGTCAGCTCACCAAATGTATGCTGAACTGTATTTTACCAATATTAGTTGTGTTTTATGGGGTTGACGTTGTGGTGTGATGGCATGTGGCCCCCAATGTGGCTATGAGTCAGGATCGGAAATCAACTTGCCTGTCTCCTGCCGACTCTGCTAGCCTGGGCTAGCGATCCAGCTGGCCGGTGAAGAGCAAACGCAGAGGAAGAAGATGAGCTTAAGCTAGCTAACCATCTCTGTGGCCATCTCAAGACTACAAGTCACTCATCAGGATAGGACAATCAACTCACCAGTCTCCAGCTGACTCTGCTAGCCTGGCAGGTCAAAGTTTAAAAAAAAATCTGAGTAAACACAAGCATAACAAAGATAGCTATCAGCTATGAACTATGTCTATGAACCGACTACGTGGACAAGCGAGGCCATCTCTGCGTCCATTGAATGATTGATTGATTGATTGATTGATTGATTGATTGATTGATTGATCAATCTTAATATGACATGGCTATTTCAGAGTGTAGTACAACAGTCAAACAAGTGATATTCCTGACTCCTGCTGAATTTGCATCTGTTAAGCTACAGATGCTTCATTATTAGTAGTGATATATTATACATATGTAAGAAACACTGAAACCAACCATACAGGTTAAAAAGGAATATGCAAAAAGTAATTCATTTTATTTATTCAATATATACAGCACATCATCCGATTACACTTTAACTTTTTTACAGCAACTTCTTCACCACATTCATATTTCTAAGCTCTTCTGAAAAGGTGATGTATGGTAATCCTTATCAGGAAAAGACCGTTAGTAACTGCACACACCATTAACTGCAGTTTCTTTTCTAAAGTTTATCGTGTGTTCTGCAGAAAAACTAGAGTATGTAAAAATGTACCCTTCCCAGTTTAAATTAGTTATCTACCGCTATTGGTATTCATTTGCATTCAAAGAATGCTTGTAAGAGATCTCTCTCATCACAGGATTAGGTCTCAAAGTTTTTCAAAGCGTGCAGTATCTCCAGAGTCGACACACACAGAACTTGTCAATTCTGTCTGCTGTATCTAGGTCACTCACACTGACACTTTATCTCTACTTCTTAGCATTGTATATAATTGTTCCCTTTATTTCTTTATTGCTCGGCTAATTGCAGCCTTTAGCTGAAAACTAAAGCAGAAATATTTTCTTAATCACCATATTTACTCTCCAGTGTAAAACACGCAAACCTTTATAAGAGGTATATAAATTGTAAAAGGGAATGTAGCCAACCACCACATGCACATAGACCAAATATTTAAACCCTTTGCCACTGGCAACATCATTTTATATAATAATAATAATAATAATAATAATAATAATAAACTGGCTTGCAACAGAGCGATTCTGCTGGTGCATGTGAGATGAAGCAAGACAAAGAAGAAGAAGAAGTAGACAAATTAATGAAATCAAAGGTATTATTGTAATTTCAACATTGAAAGTACATAACACCTAAATGTAACATTAAATGTCAATTATTCAAATTTACATTTTAGTCCCAAACCCTCAGTATGCACATGGAAAAGAACATGTCACAAGAGCACTGAATTTTCTCACCTGTTCAGTATAAGGGAGGAACTGGCATTGTTTATTTCACATATAAATACTTCCAAATATTTAGTTTACACATTATAGACGATGTTAGCTACATTACAAAGATGAGATCATAGATGTTTAGGAAATGCTTTTCTTAGGCAATTTGAATGATTTGGTTTCTGATTACTGCTGTCAGTACAGGCTAGTTTCTCTCTGTCGCCTCTGCAGCCTCAGAGCGTGAGACTGACCTGGTGAAAGCGTTTACTGTGGCTTGGAAGATAAGATGGCACCACCTGATAGTAACGAGGACACCCACACTCACACGCATGTTCTTTTACTTGCGTCTAAGTAGAGGAATTGAATTGCAGACAGAAGCTCGGCCCTGTACCAGATACCGCACTGAAAACACACACCGAGGGCTTTATTCGGCTGTTAAGTTTGATCTGGATTAGATGCATCTTGTCTTTGAAGAATGATACACAGACCACTAACCTCCCGCCTTGTGTGTTTCCCCCCTCTCAAAGTCACTCTGTTGCTATTGTACAGTATGTCACAGCTGCAAATCATCAAGAGCAGGTCTGTTTATATCAGGAAAGAGAGAGTAAACGGAAGCTCCTCTTTGGAGAAGTATATAACTTTCATGACATGAAAGTGACCCGAAGAAAAAGAAGGGGCAAGAAAGATGTGAGGAACCTTCCCTCTTCCCTTCTCTCTCTCTCCTTTTATAGTTCAAATCTTGTCTGCTTTTTAAAACATCATTAAAAGTTACTCCTGCTTCAAATCTCGTGGTTAATATTATATGCTATTTTTACCGTCTGAAATAATACGTGACATGGCCCATTTAGCAGGAGCAGAAAGGAAGGGTCAAACAGATGGGACTTTCACCCAGAAGACCGCTCTCTGTGACCCGTTGACTTATTTTAACTTACATGCATAAGTTAACTTGTAAGTTAACTATGTAACAATGTTATGCTCCCTCACAAACGTAGCTACGTGACTAGTCTATTTCCTTGACGTTCCACTTCTGGGATTGCTCCGGTGCTGCAGGAAATTCCGCTGGATGGATGTATTTTCACCTATGTCCGTTTCCTTCTGCTTTCTTTGTGTTGGAATTTTAAGGTTTTATGGACTATGGTTAACTGCTCCTCAGATCTCTGCAGGGTAAATTGAGACAGCTAGCTAGACTATCTGTCCAATCTGAGTTTTCTCTCGCACGACTATTTTGCAGCTGCTCCGTGCGGATCGTAGCGCCGCCCAAGACGATTGTGATTGGTTTAAAAAAATGCCAATAATCCAGAGCATGTTTCTCTCCCATCCCAGAATGCTGTGTGGACCAGCCAGACCCTCCTCCGCTCCGCAGCGGGTGGATGGTCTGGCAAAGCGAGACTACTACATCACATACTTACAAACATAACTGTTTTTTATTTTAACATAAACTAAAAGTTACGTCACAAATATACTTATTTGCACCTAAATTATGGTCTTTTCCCAAACCTAATCAAGTAGTTTTGTTGTCTTAACCTTACCAAACTGTGATGATTTCACATACTTAGCCACGTGTTTAAAACTGTGACTGATATGTTTAGGTAGGACGTGTTGATTAGTAGCAGAGGCGCTGATTAAGGAAATGCTCCTGTGGGTCGTATTAGGAATAAACAACCTATGTGGTTGTATGGGTTAGTTAGGTAGTAGGGGGTGTTCTGGTGCTTTCAATCATTTTGCATAATTTTCATCTTATTTTACTAATAAATAATTTTATATGGACTGGTTTCACAGGGCTGCACACATGTGTGTGTGTAAAGGAGCCTTCATGTCAATTTATGGTGCAAACAAAATATTGCACCAATGTATTCTGTGCAATTTCTTTTCACAGTCTGATTGGTTGGTTTGCAGATGTGGGTCGTTGCAGCAGTCACACTGTGTGAATTTTGTCCTAAATTTCTAACACAATTTTGCAGCAGGATTTTTTGTCACAAAAGCACGAAACTGGCCATGGCTGGACGTGTCTCACAGAGCGATCTAGGACCACCATTGTGACCCAATTGTATAAAAGAAGTTCTGTTTTGTATAAAATAAGATTTACTTCGCTTAATGGAGAATACCGTTTCATTGGAAAGTATCCTGCCCCCTCCCCCACGGTTCTTCCTGTCACCAGCTGTGAGGTCTGAAATGGATAAATGCTGGAGATAAAAAAAAGCAGACGGAAAATGTGAAGAAATAAGACGTGAGTGCCTGACAACAGAAAGTGCTCACATTCGCTTCCTCCTGATTTCCCCACAGGTTAATAACAGATGCCATAATGTCATTCACAGATGTCCACTGTTACAATACATGTTATTTTCAGTGCTCTGTATGTGTGTCAGAATTCAATTCCTCCTGTTCCCAAGTGCCTCTGGTGTATTTCAGTCTTTTTTGCAATTTCCCAGTGGAACCTCAAGCAACATTTCAATCTGCCAACGTGCTGTCTGGGAGATGGGACCCCAACAAGAACTGCCCAAATAAGTAGATTATCTGGTCTGAGTTTTCTGGTGGTCAAATAATAAATTAATACAAATCTCTGAAATTGTGGTTTCAACTATGTTATGATTTGCTCCACCCTCCTATCTTTTCCATGTCAGCATGGAAAACAACATGGAAAAAACTAATTACACAAGCACATATTCTATGGTGCATGGGTGTGTCTGTTGGTCATGCAGCACCAATCTATCTTGTCAGTCACATTAAGCAGTTAAATCAGATCAGTCTCACGCTCTGCACTCAGAGGTCTAAACTGTGGCCTGTCTCAAGAGACAGGGAGACAACAGTAGCAATGCAACAGCAAAGGCAAAAAAGAAAGAGACTGCTAGCTATTAAAACATCTGCTTTGTAAATGTTTACAAGAAATATTCCCAAAATCCAGTTTTTGCTAATCTAACTATAAAGTTGAGTTCAAAATCGTAGTAAAGGTAGGCTATAAGAAAAAAATGACCGCGATAACAGCGACCACAGTACACCACAGTACTACAAAGCCGGAGTGCCTATTTATGTCCATCCATCATCCTGTCCTCCTGCATTCTCTGTGTACACAGCCATCAAACATAAACTGCTCATTTAGTAAACAACAGAAAACCTCTCCAGTGACTTCACCAGCCTATTTTTGATCCTCACTTAGGTTTATGAGCACAGTAGGAGGAAGCTTTCTAGTAAGCAAACATTTGAAACCTCAGAAGTTGCTCATGAGGTCATTGGTGTAGGCTGCAGCTGACAGCAAGATATACACAAATGTCTGGTGAATATGTCTATCTTTCGGGGGTCTAACTGCATGTCAATCACTGCTCATGCACACCCATTTATCCTCCCTTGTGGAGGGAGGGGCTTAGGAGACCGTTTTGGGCTTTAGCGGAAAGGGGGGAGGGACTGAGAGGTCCTGGATCTTCGCAGTCCTACCTACAGCATCTTTAAGTGATTGATCCCATGTATGGTAAAGCCATCTCTTTTATTTGAATGTGTTTAAACTTAAACAACATAACACTGCTGGATGTGTGTGTGCAAAGCTGTTTGGCACTTACGTATAATGTTTATATGTGCATAATGTTGTGGGCGTGCATGTGATAGATATGTATAATGCTGCAGTGCTCACAGTACTGCATATGTTTCAAAGTTGAAATCCATAGGTGCAGCTTGTCCCCTTTTCTCCTTTATTATATGTACATGTAATTTTGGATAGATTAAATCTCCATGTAAAGCACTTTGATTTGTATTCAAATGAAAACGTGACATACGATTGAACTTGAACTAGATGAGTTTTGCGACTTGCACTGTGATTCATCCATGTGGATGATCAGAGCCTCACATCCGGCACTCAAGGGCTCTGACTCTGAAACCACAGTTAATAATAATGTCAAAGATGCATGTTCATCTGACATTAACTTTGTTCCAATTCAACAAAGCAATAAGAGTGGAGATGGAGCTTTATTTAATTACAGCAATGCACTCATTGTTTCTGCTTTTGTTAAAGTTGGCATGACTAAATGTTTTACTGTTTGCAGCCTGCCAAGCTAATCTCACAGAACAATGAGATGCCTCCCACGGCTAGAACGAGCATGTGGGCAGCTTTTGAAGCGGAACACAGGAAACAGAGAGGCACTCTCTGTTAGAGACACGCTGTGGAACATACATGGGCACGTGTGAGCCCACACACACCTGGACAGACACACACACATCCGGAACCAACAAAAAGAGGAATTTTTATTTCATCTTATTTTGGGTTTCATTGCTTGTCTGTCACCATTCAAACTACATCATGGACAAGAACAAAAGTTCACTTCCTGGATTCTCTTTTTTACTGGATTTATTTCACTATATCTATTTGAACACTATCATTATTTGACATCAAACAAACACAGAACTTTCACCCAGAAGACTGCTGTTTGTGTCCTCTTTTTTTTGCAACTTTACGGAACAAACAAAAATATGTCACATTGTACGTCACCGGAAGTGAACGCAACAGATGTAATGATTTGAACCCAAACCATGATTTTTCTAAACTTAACTTAAACTTAAGTCATTTTTTGTGCCTAAACACTGCGACCGCTTCACAATGTCAACGGCGTGTTTTAAACCGTTACGTTCTCTGGTTAAGATATGAGGATTTTTCAAGGAATAATGTGTATCTTCGTGTAGTTTGTTGGGATTAGTCTCACATTGCCAGAGGGTCTGGCTAGTCCACACAGCATTCCGGGATAGGGGAAAAACGTGCTCTGGGTTACTGATGATGATGCAGAACTCTTCATTCATGCCATTATTAATACCAAACTCACCACTGCTATCCAGCAGTGCTACCGCTCTTTCTGCAAAGATCCTGTCAGGTCTGAATGAAGCCATAAAGAAAAATTCTTTGTCTGACACTTCAATAAAAAGATAAAGCCAGCAATGTCTGAAAAGAGCTCATGACACAGACTATGCCATGCAGACTGCATTTTTTCATTTTGGGAAATTTGAGTTTCTTTACAATAAAAAAAAACTGTTGCATCCAAGCAGGTGAGGAGAGCAACTCTTACGTGATTCAAGTGTGACTCCATCTCTTTTGTTCAAATTTGTTTAAACATAACAGCTGATAGTAGTTTTCAGCAGATGTGATGAGCTAAGTCAATGTATATTGTATGTACAATGTATGTACGAGATCCTTATCTCGTAATTATGAGATCTTTTCTCAAAATTACGAGATCAGGATCTCATAATTACGAGATCTTTTCTCAAAATTACGAGATAAGGTGTCTACATTTTTTTTTCAATGGTGAATGCAATAAGCTTCCGTAGGTTGGTACCCATGATGCTCTTCTATGTGTGCATAATGTTGTTGTGGGTGTGCATAATGTGTTAAATGTGTATAATGCTGTGTGCAGTGCTCACAGTAGTACATCCATTTTCTAAGAAATGTCCAGCTGAGTTCTCCCTGCAATCAACCTACAGGACCTCAACACATCAATCCAGTGATGAGGTATGACCCATTAGATTTCTTCCCAGGACCTCATTTTTTCCTATGCATTTTCTGCCTTGTGTGCTCTCTGCATGGGTAACTCCACAGTGACATTTTTGGTCAGAAGCAAGAGGTATGATAAGAGCTGCAGAAATGAGGTGCAGCTTGGATACAGAGTCAGCCAGCGTGGCGGATGAGATGGAGTTTGCATACAGCTGAGTGATGGGAGAAGAGAAGCAGGAGAGAAATAAGCGGCTGGCACCCACCGCCCACCAGGTCACCACAACACAGACACACAGACACACACACACAGACACACACACAGACACACAGACACAGACACACACACACACACACACACACACACTCACTCTCTCTCACACACACACACACACACACACACACACACACACACACACACACACACACACACACACACACACACACACACACACACACACACACACACACACACACACACACACACACACGCACCTTTGACATCTAATCCATGTCTTTACCATGCCATTGATTTGCAGATATATTTGGACACAATTGTTGTTCTACTTAAGGATATAATTTATTAAAGTGCAGTCTAGATCTTTTAACGACATCCCAATGAATTATAGGAGAGGAAAAGGATAAATGAAATAAAAAAGCTCAGAAAAATGCTACTGTCCTTACAAAAAAAGAAGGAAAGTAAAAGAAGAAATTGAAAGTAGGGTCTCTGCCATGATAATAATGTGTCTCATGTGACCTTGTTATTTGTACACACGGTGATTATACAAATTACAACATGTAAATAGGAACATGTTGGCGTTATTTTGTCACTTATTGGGAGCAGTAGGCTAGATGGAGCTGATTAGCTCCAGGATCTGTACTAACCTAGGCTAGCGGTGGGTGCATCAGAGAGAGTTAGGACACGCACAGAGATGATAAGGGTATGTATGGACTTATCTAACTCTGGGGGATACGGTGAATAAGCTAAAGTCCCAATAAGTCGGCATGTTCCTTTAAAAATGTGTGGTGCTTTTAGTCTGCTGCGTTCAATAAATGAATCCATAATGTCGACATGCAGCAGATGTCTTTCATCCTCCATAATCTTGCAGGACATCTTTAGGGGCTGATGGTCAAACAAAACAAGCAATTTGAAGATGTCACTCTGGGCTTGTACCTTTGCACCTTATCTGGAAAATGTATTTTCAGATTCACAGCAGCTGTTACATTTTCTAGATACACAGAAACAGATAACACACATATTAGTATTCAGGGTTCAACATTATCTTCTTTTACCAATCACACAGCTCCCAGGTTACACTACAGCAGTGTTGACTGCAGCCAATTTGTGTGACAAATGACCATCATTTACACCCATTAATCTCTTCCTTAATGTGGCCAGCAGGTGTGCTGTAAACAGGAACTCTGTAGGGACTTTTTGCAGCTCCTCATTATTTTCAAACCTCCTCCCCAAGGCTGTTAATGGCAGTGGGAACATGTACTTTAAGTTAATCGAGGCTATTTAAAGAACACTTGATTCCGTATGTATTTTTGCTCAGCAGCTGTGACCAGACATCCCAATAACTGCAGAAATATGATTTATAGCATTCAACCATCTTATTACCTGGCTGTGGCTGTCAGCTGTCACAAGTAAGTATAGCCACAGGGCATGTGTACAGTATGATTGTTTCCTCCAAAACCAGGCGTAATAATGGGCTGTGTGTGTGACTGGCAGGTGTTGGCATTGTGTATGTGTGTGTGTATGTGTATTCCTCAGCCAAGTCAAATGGGTAACTGTCTGACAGTTGTCAGATGGAGTTAAACACTGTGTGCATGCATGTGGATGTACCCCACACCTTGCTAAGTATAACTCACTTCTAGTAGGTGAAGACAGAAGAATATACTGATAATGTATAGCTAAAAACACCATACAGGCAACACAAGTCAATTTAAAATATCTGTGCTAGAAGTTCAAAAATGTGTGTTAACAGAAACAATCAGCCGACCACTAAATAATAATAATAAATCTAGTGTTTACATCCACCTGTGGTGCTTTTAGTCTGCTGCGTTCAATAAATGAATCCATAATGTCGACATGCAGCAGATGTCTTTCATCCTCCATAATCTTGCAGGACATCTTTAGGGGCTGTTGGTCAAACAAAACAAGCAATTTTAAGATGTCACTCTGGGCTTTAGGATGAGATGCCATGGGCATGTTAAATCATTTTATCGACCTATGGAGAATATAACTGGCACATTAATTGGTAATGAAAATAATCGTTATTCACAATTCTAAAATTGTTAACTCACTGAAACTTTTCTCTTGCAATGCTGACAGTTGTGAATGTACGTTGGAGAAAGAAACAGAACAAAACAAGACACAGTTTTATTTATATTCTCTTTAATATATCTTTAAAAAATGGACATACAATCTGAGAAAGAAAAGGCTGAGGATTTGAAGAAGAACAGATTGTTAATCTTCTCCCCTGGCTCAAAGACGGAGTTAGCCAAAGCAGAGACATTTCCCAATAGCATCCAGGGGAAAATAAACACTGCTAACTGCCAAACTAAAGGACATATGACAATTCAGAGTATCAGTAAGGCTAAGATTAAGTACAGAGTGTTGGGCTACTATATCCTGGGGGCAGCTACAATGACAATTTACTGTCATGGTGATTACACAGGATGGCTTCATATTAATAGACAGTTACATTAGTCTTCACGGTTTGAGTGGACCAACACAATGCTGGAAAATAACCATGGAATGCCCACATTCACATTTGCTTTCAATGGGCCTGGTACTCGTCATATTCTCAGGTCCTTTATTTTAGCAGAAGTCAGTGTCGTCTGTCGTCTGTTTACATTCACTTAGAAAACAATAATAATTGGAGCTGAACCCTGGGCCTGAATAACAAAAAGAAGGGCAAGAGGGAACCAGAGCATGCCAACAAGTCACATAATTTCAACACGTCATACTTTAAATGCCCACACATATGCGCTCAGACACGCGTGCTCAACAAGCATATAATTTCAATCTTTACACACACACACACATAGACTTTGACTTATGCAGACCTGTGAACACAAAGCTGAACGGAGTGAGTTGATGTTTAGATATATACTACTCAAACTGGAGGCACAATGCTAGCCAGGGCAAAGCAAAACAAAACACACACACTAACATACGCAGACCACACCCTCAATGGCTGAGTGAGTGCCAGCCCTTTCTTTCTCTCTCTAACACACACAATATGAACACACATTGTATGGCCAAAATCCACAATGGCAGTGGAATAGCAGCACCTACTCAAGTTCACCAGCAAGCTAGTCCGACTCAATAGGTGTACGTTGCTGGGATAAAGCCAAGGGGGTAAGCGAGCATCCTGAAAGTGTACCTCCTATGGGGAGGTTCTGAGGCTAACAAGCCATCACCTTCCGGTAGCATTCCATTGACTGCCATTCATTTTGGCGTCACTTTGACAGCGAATAACTTTACATCTGAAGCGTTTGAAGACTATTTGTCCATTGTTTATTTCCAAAGAAACATGACAATGTATAAAAGGCTCCATTACCTTGTATCTCACGTTATGGCCTCGTAGCAGCCGTTTTTGTAAAAAATAGGCTACCGATTGTGTCATAACCACGTGACTTTCTGTTGCATAGAAGAGAAATTACCGTATAGTCAAGAGAAGCTCGTAGGCAATCGGGGGGACGCAGAGGCATAAGGGAGAAGCCCAGAGTCCAATAAAAGCATCGGAAAAAAATATTTTTGATGGATTGGAAATACTTCGGTAAATGGCAAGTGAATTCGTATGAAGTAACATCTCTGCAAGATTTGGAATGATTCAGATTTCTCTTGGCAAAGCTACCAGAAGACTTACAACTTTCAGACAGGTTGCTCACGTCACATCTACGTCGTCAAGCTCAGTTTGAGCAGCACGCTCAGCCATCACCGGAAAAGTGCTTCTAATTGACTTCACTGGTCTCCGTCGAAGTCTATGGCGTCGCTGTCCATTTCTTTAACTGTCTATGGATGAAGCCTAACATCAGGTGTGGATGTCCCTCCCCTCTCGCTATCTCCTCTATGCATTTTTCCCCCCATACCAGAATAGATAGGCAGTGTAGCGAGACCATACTCCAGCGCTGACAAAATGCGGTGAAGATAGGTCTGGCAATGCAAGACTACTAGCAAGCTAACGAGTGAGCTAACAAGCATTGTAGCAAGCATGATAAGCATGCCAACTGGCTACCACGTGAGCAACATGCTTACTTTCAGTCCTTTAAACATGCCCAGAGTGCAACAAAGGCAACACCTCCAATGTTATCCACATTGTATGGATGTCAAGAACCACACATACTTGATGAAAGAGTCCCTTACACCGTGTGAAAAACTATCTTGTTAGCTAGCTAGCTAGCTAGCTAGTTAGTAAGCTCACTCGTTAGCATGTCACCTCACTAGTTTGCTTGCTAGCTAGTTAGCTTGCTATATAACTGCCTTTATGAACGTCTGCAATTGACTAGAGGTGCACATCCAGTGACAGTGAAAACAGAGTCCATACAACACACAAAGAGAACGAGAGAATGGACTGTCCTTCCAGGAAAACACACACTACACGTTGGCTTGGGAAATCTCACACAGAAACCAGAATGATAAAGTACGTACAATGTAGTCAAAAAGTTGTGGCACAGTAAAATCTCTTTTATTCCGTACTGCAGCACAATGACAATGCTATGAAACAATAACTTTGAGGATAAAATGCTGACTTTCAATTTTTAGCACGTTTTACGGGTCAACGGTGTAGGACTTGTGGACCTTTTAAACCTAACCCCCAACCGAAAATGTGTCACTGTCATAGTACGGTACTTTCTGATTGCACTGTAAGTAGGTATGAACCTCTCCATCGTCAATGAAAAAAGGTACCTGTGGTTGTGGGTGTGTCTGTCTAAAACAAGAGAGACAGATGGAGGAAAAACAAAAAAGGAAAGTGAGGAGAGAAAAGAGTGAGGGCAAAGAGGAGAGGTGAATCTAAAATCGGAAAAATGTATTTGGCTGTGGTTTTTTAAAAGTTGTACTTTATCCCACTGGAGCTGAAAACACAAAACAGAAAGTCTGTGTGTGAGTGTTGTGTATGTGTGTGTGCACATGCAAGAAGAATGACAACAGAACGGGACAATGTGCTAGTGGGGCTGGCGGTTTTCCAACAACGTACGTACGTACGTACGTACGTACGTACGTACGTACGTACGTACGTGTGTGTGTGTGTGTGTGTGTGTGTGTGTGTGTGTGTGTGTGTGTGTGTGTGTGTGTGTGTGTGTGTGTGTGAATAATAGACACGTGTATAGAAACCTGTACATGTGATAGCTTTTACAACAGGATGTGACAGTGTGTGTTTATATGTGTGTGAACTCACATGCATTTTCTCTTTTGCGACACAAACATAGCAGGCACTGAAACAGAGGACCGATAGCAACAGATATTATTTCTCTTGGTTCATGAACTTTTTTTAACAGCTGAACGTCACTTTTTTTTATTAGCCGGTGAATCATCACATCCCTCGCCAGTCGTTGCCATGGCTCATTTCCGACAGGCTCAGAGGGACACCTCAGGGAGGCGGCCTTATTCAGCAATCTCATCACAATGAACAGACATTGTGGTCCAACACTCAATCGATTAGGATAATTAAAGCATATTTTACTTTTGTATGCAAGTCTTTACTTAAATGCATAATTTTTTTCTCTCTTTTATTTTTTCGTTCCCACAATGTGGAATTCATTGCAATTGGTTAACAGCAGGGCGTGGGCGTGGCTGCGGTGTCGAGAGGGGAGTTGTAAGAGTCAAAGAGTCGGCTGTTGATTCACACACATGGAGGGGGACTTGGCCAAGATAAGCAGAGGCAAGGTAGAGCAGTTTGGTTGATTGATGCAGGCTAATGTAGGTAGCCGATGCGTCTATCATCTGGCGTAGTGCTTGATGTAATCTTGAACCTTATTCCGAAAATCCTCCTGGATTGGAGACAGGGAAAGGTAAAGAGAGAGTATGAGAGTTAGATTGGAAAAGTCAGATATTAAACATTTGTAGGGGGCGAGCAGTTGAAAGAAAATCAAGAGTGGCAAAGTAATATGACTCACCATGTAAAAAAAAGACAATAAACACAAAGCACATCAACACACACTTAACCAAATATACTATATACTTTGGACTTTCACAAATTACACCAATTAGTGAGTTGATATAACCATAAATGAAGTGCTTGCTCCAGACAGGACAAGGGGAACTATGCAACTTTTTTAGCTTAATTTACCTTGGCCGAACAGCTTCGGAGTGGAATGGTTATATGACTTTTTTCAGGTTGAATGGTGGTCGTCTCGCTCCCCCCTAGCGCTTGTGAGCGGAAAAACCACCCTTGCAACTTTCAGCCGGCAAGTCGCCAGCCTCATGAAGTATTGTGGGATATCAGGTCTCGCGATATAACAAATTGCTTCACGGCACTGCACGCACGCCCATTCAGGAACCGGCTAACAAGGTAGCGATGGAGTTTTTCACACTATCGCAAAAAAGAAGCAGAAAGCTAGGAAAGCATTGTCGGAGGAACAGAGAAAGCGGAAACGGAAGACTGACCGAGCGTGGAGTCAGACACAAGTAAACATCGGAGCTACCAAATATCTATTCTGAAGCTGTAGGAGGGGCTCTATAGAGAAACCTGTGAGCAAAAAGCAAGAAAACAGCAAAGAAATGCCCCAAACTGCAAAGTGCCACTTTAAAATATCTCAAACATATTTCATACCTTTGTGCTTTTTGTAGCTGCTTTGAATTTGAATTTACATTTTTTTTATCGCGAGATTAAAAGGCATATTTCACAGCTGGAAAGCTGAATATATCTTTAAATTGGGTCACTTATGTAGCAGAAATGTGATTTTTTAATTGGTGCCTTCTAGGCCGAGAAAAGAGGCTGTAGTCCTTTGCCTCTGGCCAAAAGTTCCTACAATTACGCAAAAATCGTCATTTTGCGTCATTGGAGGAATGTTTTCCATATGCAGAGATCTCCCGTCTCATGGGGACATGAGGGAGGGAAGCACGGTCATTCAGAAATACTACTGGGTTTCTACTGATACAAAGCTAAATGCTAAATCGGTGAAGTATCCCTTTAACGTTCTTTTTGGCCTAGCAAACATTGTAGTTTTTTTCACATGCTGTTGCAACAACTAGTAATGTTAGAAAAACTACAACACCGCAACGGATCTAGCTAGACCGGAAACAAAACAACAGGCACGCCGGCACTTGTTTTGGGCTTGAGAGCTGGCCAGAGAGTAGAAGGCTAACGTTACGTTTTGAGAGGATGGCGAGCGTGAGACGCTGAAATGGACAAGAGTCTTTGTCTGTTGAAGAGGAGGACTAGCCCACATCAAGATGTTGGGTCTGGGAACTCACCATTGACAAGACTCAATCTGAGACTTTGCACGCAATAGGATAGCGCTACAACCAGGCAGAGCAACAAAGAAGGTGGCGGAGCAAGTTGATAGATTACACTTTTGCTGTATCCGGTCGGCAAAACTCCGAACACATCTTCCTTTTTTAAGAATTACTTCAGTGCCGTTCTTTGTTCTTTTCTCAAAGAAAAGCTTAACTCCAAGTCTTCCAGAAGACCGCTGTTCGCCAGCAGCAGCAGCCATAAGCCCGCCCACCGACTCTATACACAATGTGATTGGCCTGACCAGTGTTTGCTTTTTCCAGCTTGCAAGCCAACAGAGAGTTCCTAGACCCCCGTGGCTGCAAATTAAATTTGCTGCTGCTAGGGTGCATCTAGATTTCTAGGCTAGAGGAGGACAAAATCGTTTGACAGCACTAGTTTTTACACAATTCAATTTACATACAATGTAGTGTAGATGTCTAGTGGAAAAGAGTAGAACCACATTACATCTTATGTACAATGTCTCTCACGCGAGTTGACTTTCCTTGGCCAAATCCCTTCTGGTCGTGTGTGCCCTCTCCACCCTTTTCCCTGTTTTCCTCTCCTCTTAATCATACCCCTCCTGGTTGTGCTTGGCTTCTTTCCATCCCGGCCCACCATCCATCCCTCCATCCTATAACAACCCCTCTGTCACTCCCATGACCCATTCCTCCTGGTTTCATCCCGCCTGACTGAGCTCTCCTTCCTTTCCTCTACTAACAGCCCTCTTTCTTTTCCTTGGCTCTGTCAATCATTTCAAGCCTTTATGTCTTTCTCTTCCACTTGGGCTACTTTGTTGACACTTTGTTGGTTTAACTTTGTCTACATCCTCTTCATATTTCAGTCAATTGTTCTTTAATCTATCCTGCAGAATGCATACAGTACACACACACAATACAATGGATTTGGTCATAGGCTGTAGACTGTTACTAATTTGAACAGCAGCAGCTTTCCTCTCCGAAAGGATTTCCTTTATTGTTTCTATACGAGAAAGTGCATGGCTTAACAACACTGCACTGTAGCTAAACATTGTAAATCATAGCAACGTAATCGGTTGCTCACTATCCCCAGCTAAGGGGACATTCTTTTCTGGGATTAATTGTGATGCAGTCGGTATTGCTTCGGCAGCATCAATGTACCCACAGTCATTTAAAAAATTGTATTAGCTACAGTATGACTTCTATGAGAGACCGCCAAAACAATTCCAATAGCTTTTGAATGTGGGGTGGAACTGCAGTTTAATAGTGTGCTCCATGCACTCTAGAGATATACCATTTTTAGTTTCAATGCTTTGGACCTTCCTTCTTCAGTCCATCACCCCCTCTTATCTCCACCTCTTGTGTCTAATATTTTCGATCATCCATCAGTGCCGTGGTCTGGGCCATTTAAATGCCGTGTCCCGCTGTCCAACATGAAATTTCACATACAAGTGTCCCACACTGACATCATTGCAATGACCTACGCACAGCTCCAGTCGTCAGTTAGTCACGCACACACTGCTGGGGCTTCTGTGTATGATCGAGAGGCAGAGAACGTGAGAAAAAACACGAGTCAGAGGGAAAATAAAGATACATGGAGAGAAACGGAGAAAAGAGGCATGGGGTGTGTGTGTGTGTGTGTGTGTGTGTGTGTGTGTGTGTGTGTGTGTGTGTGTGTGTGTGTGTGTGTGTGTGTGTGTGTGTGTCTCAGCAGTGATGAGAGCATTTTGAGTATCTGTCTACAGCAGGATGATGAATTGGCCTTATTGCTGCTGAGGGATCTTTGCCTTTAGGCCCCATTGTATTGCTACAAGTTCAACGGCTAACCCAAAGCGGTGGATCTTGGGTGCACAGACTGTGAATCTGTTTTTGGAGCTAGCCTCAAGTGGCCATTCAAGTAACTGCAGTTTTTGGCACTTCTGTGTTGACTTCATTTTTCAGCGGTTGATGCTTGATATGTGAGTGGCATGGGATTTTGAACCAATTATGGTGATAAAAATATCACAAATGTGATTACAATTCATCCCCAGGGGGGCATGACTGTTTGAACAACATTTTATGTAAATCAATCCAATAGTTATTGAGATATCTCACTAGAAAAGTGAGAACTATGACCTGCTAGTGATGCTAGAGGGAAAGTCAGAGGATCACCAAAATGGATTCATCTTCTGGAAACCATGAATGTTTGTACAAAGTTTCATGGCAATCCATCTTGTTAAGATCGACAGACAGACAATGCCATTGCCATCCCTAGAACCATGCTGCTAGCATGGCTAAAAAGCACACACACAAAAGCTATTACACATTTCACAATTCCAATAGTTCTAAATTGTGTGGTACAGTGTAATATTTCCATATTTAGAAATGCAATATCTATTTTGACTTCTGAATTCTGACAGTAAGCATGCATCAGTAGAATAAGCTATAAGTTAAGACATTTGCAAGACAGACAAAAGCCTATACCTCAAGACTGACTGAGCACCATCATGATGATCAATGCAACGTTCAATGCAGAGATCAATGTCCTAAGATGAGAAGGGATACTGACCAATTCTTATCCATATAGATGGTATATGTTGTAAACCAGAGTCTGCTTTTGTGCCGATTGTGGTTTCTAACATCCTATTTGGTAAAAATATGAAATAATAAGCAGAAACATGGTCCGCCTCAACAGAATAACACATTTTGTCCATTTGTCTGTCTCAAGTTGTGCAGTATTAAATGGACACCATGTGTAAATATGGGATATTGGACCGTCTGCAACTGCTCCTCCACCTGCCTGTCTTTCTGGCATCTTTTGTCTGCCCAGCTGTCTCTTGCGATCTTCTGTAAATGTTTGTGGGAAGAACCCCAAAAAAACAAAGATTTAAACACACAGATGTACACACAGAATGTCATTTAGTGGAGAAAATGAGGAAGTAGGTCTGCAGGCTGCACAGACACCAGAGACAAAAGATAGACAAACACATTAATTTGAAGGATGAGTTTACTAACCCTATCAATTCAATCTCACACAAATTTACAAGATGAATTTACATAAATTTACCTCGTACTTTTTTCTTACTTTGTCTGCCATTTCTCTCTTACAGCAGAAAACTGGCTGAGACTGCAAATTACATTGGCGTTCATTAGTTTGAAGACTCCAGGCAAACCCTGCAGTCAATTAAAAACTTTCTTAGGCTACAGCTTACTTTTTCTTTTTCACCCACGGAGGCAATTAACTCTCCTCTTCTCCAGCAATCTTTTCAGGTACTCAAAATGTACACCACAAAATATTTATCAGAGGGAAGGGGATGCAAATTAAACCAAAAGTTGATAACTAAGCAACGGAAAGCCCCTGGATATATTAGGCAAACAGATTGCAAAGGGAATGATGAAGGGGAGAGGAGAGGTGTGAACAGGGAAAAGAATAAATGGAATAGAGATGAAAAGGGATGCAGAAGGGTTGGACACTCAATAGTCCCGGGTGTTTTCACACTTGCGCTGACAGAGGATTTCTTCTTTTGAGAATTCTGTAAGTTTAGTAAAAATGTCAAAGCCCTGTCATGTCTGGGTGTGGTCCAGAAAAGTGATTTCACCTGGAAGTAGTGAGGATTTCATCTAAGTGAACTCCAGTGTGGTCTAATGGTGTCTGCAGCTTACCACTCCACACTCAAACTTGAATAATGTGATTGGTTGAGCATGTCTCACCATGACTGTCTTTTTCATTATATATCCAGCACTAATGATAAAGAAACTACAAAGTGTGTTCCCAGAATTATTCAAGGCATAGTTGTTGAGATTATCTAGACTAAATACTTAGGAACTGTGTATAATGTATTTAAACTTTTTCATTTATTTGCTGATTTACAACCCTTCATTAAGAGGACAAGAATCTATCTCAAGGAAACTGAACAATCTCAAGAGAGATTTTCAATGGCCCACCACATGTTCTTAGTTCTTTAAGCCATCAGTACATGGGTTTTAGATTGCCTGAATATATAACAAGTAGATGGAAGTTTGGTTTATTTTATGTATGGAAGTATTCTGAATTAAACTTTAGGTGGCTGGGAAAGGGAGATCATCTGCCGTGGAAAAGGTACAAACAATGTATAAAAAAGTATGATAATGATGTGTAATGTTGCATAATTAACCCACAGGATTTTTGGAAGTATACACTCAGCTTGTATTGGCTGCAAAAACACAAAGAAGACTATACACACAACAAAATACTAAAATGTCCAAATAATGACAGACAAACCATCTCTTAAGAGCAACAGAGCCTGATGAATTACATTTAAACTTTAATCAGCCATACTGTACGGGAGATGCCATCAGATAATAGCACAGCTGAGATGCAATCACAGGCATTAGTCTGAAGAAACAGGATAATTACTGTGACACATTAGCCCCAACAATAGGGATTCACTGTCTATGTCAAGCACACTTCAGCAGTGTGGATGCTTGCTGAACCAGAGCCAAGACGAAAAGTCGGTCTTTAGACATAAATACTGTAAATAGCAAAGGGCTAAAAAAATAAATAGGAGGAGGCTGTTGTGACAAGGAGCTAAGATTTGCCTCACCTTCATCCTTAATTTGCATTGCCCTCTGTCACAGTTTGCATCACTAATACCATGGCCATACCCACACTCTCCAGGAAATCAATTTGTTTGAATCATCCTCCACCTCATCAAAAGTTGGCGAGTGTATTTTGGTATAGTCCAGGTTTTGGCTCACAACTTCTCCATTCAATTGACAGGTTTACAGGGCAACAGCAAGACGAAGCAAAAATTTAAAATGAATCAATAAAGAAAATACTATTCCAAGAAGTAAGTCAGCAACTCCATCAACAACACAACATTTAGGCAGCTGCTATTACACTCACAAAACTGAGACAGACAGACAGACAGACAGTCAGTCAGTCAGCAGAGAGCAGAGCTGTCAAGCTCTTTTGTTACATTACAATAATGCATATATATATATATATATATATATATATATATATATATATATATATATATGATGCATATACTGTATAATGCTGAAGGATTTAAGATGCTACAAATTCTATCCAGCAACAAAAAAAAGCCTGACAGTCGAAAGTTTGAACAGAAGTACAAAGAGTCATTGCCATGGAGCTGAATTAAATGTAAGCTGTTTTTAATCAGGATCCTATGTGACTCAGGAACAACCTTGATGTCTCTTCTTCCTTTGGTACTCTAATGAGACCCCATCGGGCCACAGCGATCACTACTCAGGGCAGAAAGCAAATAATGGGGACAGAAGCCAGATCAGAATCTAGCACATGGTATATGCGCTTGACATAATTGACTATTGATTAAAGAGGCTGAGCCACTTGAGATACCTGAGGAAGCCAGGGTGTGAGGGTGTAAGAGACAGGGAGAGAGAAAGGGGCTCTTTCACATCGATGAGTAACAATCAATGTAGATGTAGAGAATTTAGAATGCAGAGGGCAACAATGGGATGCATGAACTCTGGAGCTTAACCGGTCACACACTCCCCAAGGTCCCACTCCGTCATTATGTGCTTCAGTAGTAGTCATATTACAGTTAACAGAAACAAATCTCTTGCAATATGTTCCAGATAGACTGACAACAAAATTATATTGTCTGTTGAAACACTGAGGTACGTGTTGTACTGCAGACATCTGAACTCATCTGATTTATGGCAGTTAAGCCTTTTGCCATTTAATAAATGGCAAATGTTCATGCTGCTGGGTGGTGTATTAAAGGGTAAGAGCCTATTCATTTTGGTTCACACTGTTCAGATGGTTTCCGCCATTGCTGTCTTTAAAACTACAACCCCAAATCAGAAAAAGTTGGGACAGTATGAAAAACACAAATAAAAAAAGAAAGTAGTGATTTCTAAATATACTTGTATTTCATTGCAGACAATGTGAACACAAAATACATACATAACATAATTATAAGATTCAAGGAATGTGGAGGAATTTCAGTGCGTAAAGGACAAGGGCGCAAGCCTAAGCTGAACAACCGTGATCTCCGAGCCCTCAGGCAGCACTGCATCAAGAATCGTCATTCATCTATAAGCGATATCACCACATGGGCTCAGGACTACTTTGGCAAACCTTTGTCAAGTACCACAATACGTAGTTACAGCCACAAATGCCAGTTAAAACTGTACTGTGCCAAAAGAAAGCCCTATGTTAACAGTGTCCAGAAGCGCCGTCGACTTCTCTGGGCTCGGAGGCATCTGGGATGGACCATCACACAGTGGAAACGTGTACTGTGGTCAGATGAATCAGTATTTCAGGTATGTTTTGGGAGAAATGAACGCTGTGTGCTCCGGACCAAAGAAGAAAAGGATCATCCAGACTGTTACCAGCAACAAGTCCAAAAGCCAGGGTCTGTCGTGGTATGGGGTTGTGTCAGTGCCCTTGGCAAAGGTAACTTGCACTTCTGTGATGGCACCATTAATGCTGAAAAGTACATAGAGATTTTGGAGCACAATATGCTGTCCCTAAAGGTCTTTTAAGTGTTGTGAAAAGGAATGGCAACATTACAAAGTGGTAAATGCTTTACTGTTCCAACTTTTTTTGAAATGTGTTGCAAGAACCAAAATAGGAATTTTGTTTTTTCAAAAAAAAAAAAAAAAAAAGAAAATCATGAGGAACACATTAAATTATGTGCTGTTGTATTGTCTGCAATGAAATACAAGTCAAAGTACATTTAGAAATCACTACTTTCTTTTTTTATTTGTGTTTTCCATACTGTCCCAACTTTTTCTGATTTGGGGTTGTAGATAAGATACAATGTATAACACACTGTATTTCCAGATTTTTTGTAAAAATGTTAAAGGCTTGTTTTCCTTTTTCCCTCTTCGGTAACATATTGCAGTAAATATTGTGATGTATTGATGTATTGAAGATGATTTGATATGACGCCAGTTTATTTAGTAAATACAATACAATGGGCCCTTTATTAAATCCTGTCTTGCGCATTGCACAGCTAAGTATTTGTCAGCACTCTTTATAAAACTTCAAACAAATAAGTACTGAGAGACCTGACAGTCTGCAATGTCAACTACCCTACCTTGTAAGAAGGTTATTTGGGTCTCTAAAAATAGTATAAGGATTAAGGAATTTAATTTATTTTTCAGAATTCCATATTACACAACTATTCATGTTGGAGCTGCAGGCTCTTTCAAGCCAATAAGTCTATTCTATTTGAGTGCCATCCTTACTAACTGTATGTAATAAAGGTGTCTGTGCATGCATGTACATACACAAAAAGCCACTCACAACCAACAATGACACACACACACACACACACACACACACACACACACACACACACACACACACACACACACACACACACACACACACACACACACAATTGCCAATGCAAATTCTTCCTTTCAGCCACTTTAACTAGCAAATGTATTTAGAGAGCACCCAAAGGAGTTCTACTTCAAAAGTCCCAACACAGACAGACACACATATCCACAAGCATACTTGTGGGCTGGCACGCACGCACGCACGCACGCACACACACACACACACACACACACACACACACACACACACACACACACACACACACACACACACACACACACACACACACACACACACACACACACACACACACACACACTCACACACACACGGCTTCACCCACTCGCTGCTGAAGTTGATTGCAGCAGGCTGTGACTCAGTGGGAGTGGGTCATGGATGGATGCCTTTGTGTTTTCAGTTGTTGTGACTCCAGAGAACCACAACAGTACACTGAAGCAGCACCGACACTTAACGTAAAAATTATTTCAATTTCTTTTATGACTCACTGAGAATAAAGTAGTATTAATTTGATCTCTCTCGAGTATTGAAAGATTCAGGTTCAGTATTTTTGGGTAAAACATACATTTTCCTGACTACATTTACAGTTTTGTGAGCATACTGCATTCTGTTAATTAGCAGCCGTGGGTGGAACTCATACACAGCACAGTAAGTGCTCTGTTAGATGCTATAAGGAACATTCCATTTAGGAAGTAAAGAAAGCATTAAATGAGACATTTGCTTAACTGAAAAAGGTCCTCCACAAGCAGTTCTGAAGATCAAGATCATTAAGTGTATCATTGCGTGCCACATAATTAACCATACTGTTGTCGTAAACAAAGAAAATGGAAAACGTAGACTATTAGTTGTTCATGCATTCACAGTTTATCCCAGTAGAGTTAATCAACCTTATCAGGCTTGGAGTGCTATTTTGTTTTAGTTGGCATTTGAAGCAGTACATGGAAATAGCAAAGGCTATCAGCCACATGTATGAGGTGACTGACGGCTGATTTACTGGTTGCCTAACAGCAAAATAGTGAAGCCAGCACCTCTGTCTGAACAGGTGTCTGAAAATAAAGGTAGAGCAGTGTCCCTAATGTTTTACGTATAACCCACGACCTGTGACTGGGCCCTACAAAAGCCATTTGCATGTGCTCCTGCACCAACAAAGTACACATAAAGAACATAGAACCCAATGCTTGCACAAAGGCATGAGCTGTGTACCAGATCACTCCCTCGTTCACTCCTCCCTCCATAATAGACAGTCAACAGTTGACTCTATAGTGAGCAATACATTTTTACATCTATAAAATAAATAAATAAATATGCATTGCATTGTGGGACTGCTAACAGAATCAGTGTACATTACTTTTTTCATTCCATTGAGTGTAGTCCACTCTCAGAATTAGGACACTTAAATTAAACAGCAGGACGTGAATACAGTGCATTATATTCCTAATTTTATTTCTGCCTTTTTAGATCGATACATGCTGTTGCTGTTCAGAGAAATTTGTAAGAGGCTTTGGCTTACTAACAAATTAATCTGGGTTTCAACACCAGAAACAAGGACTTCTTTGCATTTACATCATGAAAGGCTCCCAATTGACACTCTCCCTCTACACCTGCTGGGACTATTGGCTAATCTAAACAATCATAACCCCTGCAACAAACCACCATTTATTTCTTACACATTCAATCTCCCTTTCCCTCTCACAACAACAACACACACACACACACACACACACACACACACACACACACACACACACACACACACACACACACACACACACACACACACACACACACACACACACACACACACACACACACACACACACCTAATGGGGTCACATGGCAACCATCATCACGCACTGCTGGGTACATCCCAATGCATCATGGGAAAGGGTATGTGCAAAGCGCCAAAGGTCAAATGTTGTACTTTAAAATGCTTTCAGCTCACCTCAGCTCGGGCTCAACTAACAACTATTACCTTGGCCAGCAAAATACTGAGAACATCAGTTTGTACACTGTCTGACACTGTCTGATGTACCGATAAAGAACTGAATGGAAGAGAGTTGATGCACAAGATAGAAATAAATGGGAGAGTGCAAATTGGGAGAGATATAGGGAATAAGTCAAGAATCTATTAGCCAGGGTGCTTATCTTTTAGAAACAAATTTGTTTTGCTTAGAGCAAGGCTGGCATTCAACCGCTTGCACATATGCATCATTGTGTATGTATAAGAATAATAACTACACTGGATGGTAAGGCCGAGATAAAGTATAACTAAAGTTACAGTTCATAAAAACACAAAAACACATGCAGGCATGCATATGTGTACCCATACATACATAATCACTCAAACAAATCTACATCACCAAGGAGCGAGTAGTGAGGTGTGTGGGTGTTTATGTGACTTACAAATTGTAGAGTCTGCAGTTTACTGTGTAGGCACATGATTAAATAGTTGTGCACGAACAAGTATTTTTGTTAAAATAAAACACCATATTCACATGTTCCATGCATACAGCTCTGGAATATAACGTCATAGCCATCACTGCTCAGAAAGGCTGTTTGCTTTTCGTCTTCATCTTATTACACCAGATTAAAGCTCTCTCAACTGAATATCTCGTAATTCAGTCAAAGCTATAGCAGAAAATGGAGTTTCTGCAGCAGCTGTACGTCTTGTCCAAATACATTTTCTATGCAGGCTGTCAACAGAAGCTAGGGTATGAATATGATTATGAGACCATGAGCATATCTGAGGCACTATGGGGAGGCTTCAAAAGTGAATCGTCTGCATGTCAATGACTAAAGTCACAGTTTGCAGTGAATTTATGTCTGATGTTAAAACAGAATTAAAGATACAATCCCCCCGAGCGTGTCAGTAAAACCTCACCTTGTCTCTCAGATGATGTTCTGCAGCATCGATGTTCAAAGGGTCGTCGAAGTTCAACAGGTCCTGGTGCAGAGGCAAAGAGAGAGAGAGAGAGAGAGAGAGAGAGAGACACAGAGTAGACATGAAGAATTGCCCACGTCGACACTATTTGCTGTCTGCGGTGTCACCCTGGATACTGCAATTGCGACAAACAAAACATTATAATTATGCTGTTGCCGTAGAGATGCCATGCACAAGAAGCGAGGCAAAATGTGGAGTGTTCATAGAGAGATAAAAAGGAGGATGGCCTGAGAGGTTGTTTCCTGATTAAGAGGTGCAATTTAGGGCATGGCCCCATATCAATGCAGATTACCATCACCATTATCATCATAGACACAGTGCTGAGTGTGGATGCTTTCAAAGTGTAATCAATGATAGATTTATGCAAGCTTGCAATTAGCAAAGTATGCATATTTGATTATTATCACCTGCGTACTTATGGCTTACTTTGGCATCCAAAATGTTTAAATTAAACTTATTTTTTTTTATTTAACATATCTCCCATTCCATTTGATATTTAGAAGCATGTTTACACTCATATTCACAGTCAAATCTTATCCTCCCTATATTTTAATATTCTTCTGAACAACAAAACATATTTCCCCAACATGACCAGAAAGCTGATTAGTTATCTTCATTTCCTTTAGAATTTGTAATTAATTCCTTTCAAACTCAAGACCTGACACAAAGGGGCATCCCGAACCAGCAGGGGATGCATTTGCACAAGCATAATGTTAGGGCTGCACGATTATGGCCAAAAAGATAATCACGATTATTTTGATCAATATTAAGATCACGATTAATTATCACGATTATTTGTTGATTTTAACTAGTGCTGTGAAACGATTAAAATATTTAATCGCAATTAATCGCACATTTTTCTCTATTCTAAATGTCTCTTGATTTCTTGTTGTCCCATTATTTTTTCTCATTTTAATGCTCTTATCAACATGATACAATGATACTTTTAAAACGGTGCCTGGACCGAAAGATATTATATAGATATTATATAGATATTATATATATATATATATATATATATATATATATATATATATATATATATATATATATATATATATATACCGAAAAAATGTGTCTGTTCTGTATGTTCAAAAATATAAAACAATAAAAAGTTGAAAAAAAAACGGAGCACAAAACTACAATAACTTTGAGGCTTGATCATGGTAAGCCAAAATTGTGATCGTGATTAAAATTTGATTAATTGTGCAGCCCTACATAATGTGTAATCACAATTGTGTTTATTTCCCTAGAATTTTAAGATTATTTTTTG
Organism: Gymnocephalus cernua; assembly: GCA_023631565.1. Classification (NCBI taxonomy): domain Eukaryota; kingdom Metazoa; phylum Chordata; class Actinopteri; order Perciformes; family Percidae; genus Gymnocephalus; species Gymnocephalus cernua. Next base: position 7,758,999 of record CM042434.1, on the reverse strand, counting down.
GGCTTTTCCGTCTTTAATAACCAGGACAGCTACGTAAGAAAGGGGAGAGAGAGGGGGAAGACATGCAGGAAATCGTCACAGGTTGGACTCAAACCCCGGACCACTGCATCGAGGCATAAACCTCCAAGTATATGTGCGCCTGCCAACCCATCCACACAATTCCCTATATTTTAACGTGTTCTTCATAACAAGAAGGATAATTTCCCCCAAGTCAGGAATGATGGTCTTATTGCAGCTGTAAAGAGAGATAAATAAAAGCCTTGGTTCATCTGATCTGAGCTTGGACAAATGTCATTGGTGTAACCTACATACAGTAAGCAACTTCAAACTTCAGTAGTGTGGAGTCAAGTAATTTCTTTAGTAGGGGTGGGAATCACCAGTCACCTCACGAATCACCTCACGATACGAGATCATCACGATACTTCTGTCACGATACGATATTATTGTGATTTTAAACATATTGCAATAGTCTGCGATATATTGCAATTTATTACCTTTTTTTCTACTTCAAATTTTTTCCAATTTCAAATGATGACCCCAAAAGTAAACTTTGTCAACATCTGTTTTATCCAAAAAGATACACTTCTCTGTTTGTTCATCTCACTTCAATTTTACTGCTGCAAAATGGGATTGTCAAGCAGACAAACTGACCAACACATATATAATAATAGATACTTGGCGTCTGTGTATCGATACAGTATTGCCACGGAAAATATTGCGATACCATGCTGTATCAATTTTTTCCCCCCACCCCTATTCGTTAGGTAGTTCAGTTTCTAACAACATGAAGGTAATAGGTCAAGGTATTAAAGTAAAAACAAGCAGAACTTACAGTAAACAAGGAGTTCAATCCCCAGACAACGTCCTAGGAAAAAAAGAATAAAAAACATTAATGATCACATGGTCAAATTGCATCACAGACAGATTTTCTACAACCTAAAAGCAAGAAAGTACATTCAAACATACAGAGCAGTCCTCTCAGCCATCTGACTGTACCAAAAAGGCTGCATGACACTGACAAAGAACTTGTTAGTTACTGCAGGTCTTTGTTTTATGGATTCATGTGCAGTTATACAATTTGTACATTAAGCAGACACTTAATTGTATATCTTAATAGCAGTATATTTTTAAATAAAAAATCCATTGACATACAGTACGGTTACCTCTTATTTTTAATGTCTCAAATCTTTTTGGAATATTATCAGACCACCAGGAAACCAGTGGCCAAACAATGTTTCCTTTATACTCATTTACATGTACACAACCTTACAGTTATAAAATGAAACCACAGCTAAATGAATATAAGAATGGAAACTCCCCTGCCAATGATAAAAAAGTGAGTACAACTGCAATCATTAGTGTCGATGCACTGTAATACTAAATGCCCACCTCATTTTGCTCAATTGTCAAGTAAATTGCAGAAATTGGAATGCAAACTTTTCAACTTCCAGTCTCTAAGATGGAAACCACTATGAACAGTACATATATTATTCTGCAATAACCTTCACAAGAATCTCTTCAACATTTCCCTTGAGACAAAGCAGCCATGGGAATCTTTAATGTACCACTGCAACAAGCAGGATATGCCTATAGAGAAGGTTTGACAGTGGCTATAGGCTGTAGGGTTCTGTGTATGGTAAAACAAAATTGCCTTTTTTTACTGTAGCCTACAACTTTCATTATGCCCTGCTGTTTACCTTTAGGAATAGTCAAGTGAAATCTAACTAAGAAATGCAGGGGCATGGTGACAGAATATAATAGAGTGATGGAAAACATCACAAAAGACCAACTAATAAGGGAAGTTTTATTTCACTGGGCGATGCTGCAAACAACTGTTAGATGATCGACAATTTCAAGGTAATACTTTCAGGGATTCTATTTAATTGACTTTCGCTAATTCCACACACATGTACAGTATTTATATAATTTACATAACGAAATAAAGCCCTGAACTAACAACATGTCTGTTTTGCTAACTCTGTAAATACGGCAAATTAAAATAATCCTGCAGAGAATTCCAGGCTGAACTAACCCCAAAGAAAATGCATTGCTTTTTCTCCATCTCCTATGTACCACGGTACATACTAATAGGTTTAATTATCAAACTAAAAAAAGAAACATTGTTTTTTTCTGATTCCTGTTGAACTGAAACCAAACTATCACCAGCTTTTATTAGAGCCAGCCTGTTATTAGGGGCTTCATTTCTAAAGGCTATGGTATAGACCAAATCACCATGTCACACTTAACATTGTCTCGCTTTGCCAGACCTTCCTCCACAACGCTGCGGAGGAGGGTCATGCCAGTCCACACAACATGCTCTGGTTTATTGTCATTTCTTTGAACCAATCACAATCATCATGGGTGGCACTT